>JASAMZ010004315.1:0-48884 GCA_030248115.1 Linhomoeus sp. GSCO2_2 | reverse complement strand
GATATAACGTCATCTAATCTGTGGATCAGAGCCGCTACCTATCTTTCTGGAGCCGATTCCGCTTCCGTTGAAATCTGAGAATGGAGGAGCGTGCAGCTGCGCTGCGCTCGCTCTGTATAAAGTGTAAGATACAGTAGGTTAGTCGTCGTTGACTCTTCCCATAAGCTGCGCTGTACCCCGCCCCCTCTGGTTGATAGGAGACTTGGCTGTTCCATTGAGAGTTTGTGCTAGTTACTCCCCGCCTGTTGTGTGCAAGGACCGAAAGTACGCTGCATAGTATTGAGAACCAAAGCCCTACGTACCTAGCCTGGAATTACTTCTTTTCCTACCCTTGTCTCAGGAGCGGTTTTGCGGAACCGATAACTTGTGTATGTAGTGCACTTACACAAAGTATGGTAGTGGCGCGACGGCAAAGGATAGCCTTTGCCGACGCCACTTGTCAGAGCTATCGGTTCGTAAAACGGCTCCTTTCTTGGTGTCTGTCTACCGCCCGTTGTTCGCGTTGCTTCCTATCTCTCGCCTGTATTCGTTGTCGTCGTGTCGCTGTTGAAACAGACGTGTAGGTAAGCGGTGCTTCTGTTCGGTTCCACTTCGCCTGTCCAGATTTGTGTGTTCTTCCTTTGGCCCAACGCGCAGCTTCCTACGTTGTCACTTCATATCCAAAGATACGATACCGCACGCGCTCTGCCCACTTACTAGAGTTGCGGTGTCGCTCTGTAGCAGTCTGTTCCGCCACCGAGAGAAGGTTTGTTGAACGAACCGTTCCTTTGCGAACCTGTCGATTGCCAGTTGCCGTGAATACAGAATGTGTACGGTACGCGAAGGTGTTACGGTAATTGTGGTTTACTGCCGTTCGACTGCGGCGGAGTCCTGCCACGATGCCGGAAAGGCGATTTTTGAATACGGTAGATTACCGTGGTCGTCCTTGTGGGCGGACGGTCGGTGTCAAGTTCTGCCCGATTATTTGGCATCTGCCATCCATTGCCGCTCTGAAAACTAGACGGCATCGAACTCACTCGATATGTACTGCTCGACGTGGGATAATCTCGACTCGGACGTGTACAGGTCTGAGCTGTAGAATCTCTTGTAGGTCGCAATGTCTTTTTGGTTGCGCGCCGTCTAAAAGCGATCTGACGTTAGGAAGGAGACCGTGTATGGCCGAATGAAATGGGCCGATTCCTTCGATCTGGCCAATTCGCTGGTTGCCAGCGCCCCATACGGGGGGCCAGTCGGTGTGTGAGGCTGCGTGCGCTGTTCTTGCCCTCATTCTCTGTACTCCATTGTTCTGATTGTTCGCAGCGGTGGCGCATCCGGCGCAGTCGCAGCTGGTCAAGAACGGCGCCACCGTGCGAATATTCACTTCTTCCGGCGTCGCGATGGGCCGAATCGAAGTGGGAAGAGTCTTGGGCATTCGTACACGCCGATCTATCCGTTGGTAGATCCTTCAAATCTGCGCCCATTCGTTGCAGTGGTCGAAGGGTGTGATGAAGCACCTCTGCTGGACGGACGTGGAGCAGCTGCTCTGCGTCACCGTCGACGGGCACGTCTACGTCTACTCCATGTTCGGCCAGGAGCTGCCCAAGATGGCCTTCAACATGGGAGCGGTAAGAAGCAAGGATACTGCAGAATGTAGCAACGAAAGACCTTGAAACGGCAGTACGGCTGCGCAGTCCTAGCAAAGCCAAGATATAACCCTTGTGGTTTCCAACTCCAAGCGCTTGCTGGCGCCCTTTCCCCATGCTCAATCTGCTTCGCTGCTTTTCAGGAGGCGCAGACGATGAAGGTGCTGGACTGTCGCAGCTTCGAGACCTTCAGCGGCACTGGTCTCGCGGTGGTCAGCGGCTCGAATCGCCTCTTCTGCGTCGACAACGTCGCCTCCCCCAAAGTCTGGCAGGCGGTCGAGGTCTACTCCAGTGCGTGCGCCATTTCGCCTTTGGATGCTTCCTTCCGCGAAGCGAGCGCAGCGCTTCGGTTCAGAGGGGGCCAACGGGCGTCACAGCTACGGCCCTCCCAGCTGCTGGGCCGTCCTCAGCAAAGGGCGCACCACCAGGATACTGTACGTGCTGGCCGGGGAAGTCTACCAGCTGACGCAGGGACAGAAGTCGGCCGAGCTCATGGTTGTTAGCGCAGGACGAATCTTCTATTTGGTGACGCCTGTCGTATGATCCTTCCATTTGCGTTGCAGAACCTGGCAGTGCGCACCCCGGTGACGCAGTACGTGGGCCTGGCCGCCTCGATGGACCAGAGCAAGGTGGCGCTCTTCAGCGAGAACGGCCTGCTCCAGATACTCAGCTCAGACCTCCAGGTGCGCAGAGAAGCACCAAGTCGATTGGATGAGCGAAGTGAAGCGTATGGCGTCGCTTCGTTCAGCACTGCTTCTGCGAGACCGTCTGCCGTCTGGGCAACGCCTCCTTCGCGCAACTGCTTTGGTTCGTCGCGCGCCGCTCCTTCTTCCCTGCAACAGAAGCTCTGTGAACCGTTCTATTTCTCTCAGGTGCGGCAGCGACTCCGTCGCCGTACTCGATTCCACCCATTGCCTCACTCTCGCAGGGGTGAACGGCGGCACACTGAGGTGATGACCAGTTTGTGTTTGAGACGATCCGATGAGTCGATTTCTATTCGTACTTTAGATACGCCTTGGAGCAGCCGGTCCACGCGCAGTCGGAGATCGACGGCATTCGCCTCTTCTCCGCCGTCAACCAAGAATTCCTCTCGCGAGTTCCCGGTGCGCTTTCAACTTTCAGCTTTCTTCTTCTCAGTTGAAACGTTGCGCTCAAGCGATTCAGAGTCGGTGCGCGCCGTCTACCAGGTGGCGAGCAACGCGGCGGGCGCCCTGCTGCTGGAGGCGTCGAGTCGCTTCCGGCGGGGCAACCACCAGGCCTACGACTACCTTCGGATGCTGGACGCCGCCGCCCTCGAAGAGGCCGTCCACCAGTGCGTCGACGCCGCCGGCCGCCAGCTCTTCGCCGACGACGCCGCCAATAGCCAGAGGGAGCTTCTAGAGGTAGGAATGCGTCGGGTGCGGTGGGAGTTGATGTCGATGGCGCTGTCACACACGAGTGTGGTCAATCTATTCGGCTGGTGGACCGTCAACGGTAGCAGTTCTACCTACTGGGGCGGATGTTCTCGACGGCGGTTGCTATCATTGCGCATCTGACTCATTTCTACCCTCTCTCCCGTCGCCGTTGCAGGCGGCGTCCTTCGGGAAGACCTTCGCCGACGACCTGGAGTCCGACTCCTTCGTCAGCATCTGCCGTCTTCTGCGGGTACTCAACGCCGTTCGACACCGCCACTTCGGCCTTCCCCTCTCCTACGCCCAGTGAGAGAGGATGATTATGTCCACTGGTCATTGTACGCTTTGCATACATACATTTCTTGAATCGCAGTATATACAGGGTGCGTCAAAAGGGTGATATCCACAAGTTTGCGGTCGCCATTCCTCAAGCCTGACTTCGTAGATAAGGCCCAAAGTTTGACAGCATTCTCGGGGTGTCCTCGATAAACTTTAAGACGGTGCCCTTTCCCCTACATTGCATCGAATGACATGAAATTTGCACAGCTGATCGGAATCGCCCTGTTGTAGTCTGTTGTATCCGAATTTGGGCCTTATGTGTGAAGACAAGCTTGAGAAAGGGTGGAAGCCGCAAAGTTGGGGATCACTTTTGGCGCACTTTGTAGTGAAGATCCCACTTACTCGCTCGATCGTCTCGTTGGCTGGCAGGCTGCAAGCGCTGACGCTACCCGTCTTCATCGACCGTCTCATAGCGCGCTCCCAATGGCCTCTGGCAATCGCCGTCTGCCAGCACCTGAGGCTGGACGCAGCCGACAGCGGCGCCTCCTCCATTCTCGCTTCGGGAGGCAGCGATGGCGCCACCGGCGTCAGTCGAGTGCTGGCCCATTGGGCGGCACAGAAGGTGCGCCTGAAACTTTGGGATGTAATGATTAGTTTGGCGACGTTATACAGCATACCTCCTACACCTTTTATCCTACCGTACACGCAGCCTACTACCGTATACCTACGACTACCGTACATGTACCTCAAACCTTAGATCGAGAGGGAGGCCCAACAGCGAGCGACGAGACCGGTGGAACACAAACGACTTGCGGCGGCGATTCTGGAGAAGTTCTCCCAATATCCCGGGGTCTCCTTCGCCGACGTCGCTGCAAAGGCCTACAGCTGCCGACTGACTGAGCTGGCGACTGAGGTACCCCATTCTAAGTTCTCATTCAGCAAGCTATGTGGTCGTCCATGGAGCGTGTAAGGGCCAATCGTCTGTTCGAGACGTTCAACTAACAGTCGTTATATCCAACAAGCCACCAATCTGACTAGAATAATTCGCCGAAAAAGAGAAGAGAAGAGAACTGATGAAAGGGATGGCGGTCGAGTTGGCGATGCAGACGTCTCTCTGCCTGACGACGACGATGCTTCTGGTGCCGCTGATGGCCGTTGTCGCGATAGCCGGCTGCTTCGGCGGAAAGAAGGACAAAGACAAGAAGGAGGAGGAGGGCAAGGACAAGGCCAAGGGCGGCGCCCTCAAGGGAGACAAGGCAGGAGCCAAGCCAGCGCCGGCAGCCGCTCCTCCGAAGGCGCCCGAAAAGAAGGAAGAGACGAAGGCAGTGCCGCCGCCGCAGCCTCAGCAGCAGCCGCCTCCGGCACCTCCGCAGCCAGTCGTTCAAGCTCCCCCTCCGCCGCCCCCACCGCAGCCGCCGGCCGAGCCTCCCAAGCAGCCGTCTCAGAAGGAGGAAGCGCAGAAGACGGCGTCTAAGAAAGAGCAGGCGTCGGCGAAGGCGAGCGTGAAGGAGCAGCCGCCAGAAAAGTCGTCGTCGACGCGCAGCAAGAAGGAGAGCACTCAGCGCGGGACAGCGCCGTCGTCCAAGAAAGAGAGCGCGAGCAAAGCCAGCGAGGTCTTCCAGCGATTCACCTCGCTGGGATCTTCGAAGGGCGAAGCCGCCTCGCAGTCGAAGAGCCACAAGTCGGCGGAGAAGGAGGCCGAGGACGCCAGCGACAAGGAGGAGAAGGAAGAAGAGGGCAGCTCGAAGCGCCCCTCGCAGAGAAGCTCGCGCAAGGCGCCCTCCCACAAGAGCTCCAGCAGTCGCAAGGGCAGCTCCGATGACGAGGCCGAGGAAGCCGACAGCGGCGGCGACGACGCGAAGGAGAAGAGCCAAAGCGTCAGCAAGCAGGAGAAGAGTGAATCGTCGCACAAGTCTAGCAGCAGCAGCAGAAAGCCGGTCGTCGTCGAAGACCAACATGACGAATACGAGATGCTGGCGGAGAATTAATATTGAGGAGTGATTATCGTGATGATGCAGCGGCATGTTCTCCACCTGTGACGCCCTGCTTACGTGCCGCCGTTGCGCTCAGCGGGTCGTTCACTCCGCAACATGCGCGAGTTACCGTGAAGTGTGGAACAAATTATGCGTGTTTGCAGTGTCGTAGAGATTTTGCAGTGAAACATGGATGTCCTTGTTCAAAGAAACCTTGCGCTTTGTAGCTTCTGGAGCACGAGCCTCAGGTGATTCGCCAAGTGAAAATGCTGCTCGACTTCGGCTCTGACGAGAAGGCACTCCAGAAGGCCACGAAGAGCGGCAATCCCGACCTGAGTATGCTACGCATGTTTGACTTGACGGGGCTAGCTAGCGCTGAAGCCAACTGCAGCCGATCTCTGCACTCAAATATAGTGCTTGTCCTATGGTAGTAGACGTGTGGTGTATACCGTAGCGCATGGTTGCAGTCACCTACGTGATCCTGGCGCTGCGTCGGAAGACGCGCGAGCGGGGCGAGCTGGAACTGTTGATCCAGCGCTATCCGCTGGCCTTCGCCCTCTACCGTCGTCTGGCGTCCCTGGACGGCAAGGCGCAGGCGCGCGCCCTCTGCAGCCAGGTGGACGACTTCCACGGCCAGGCCCTCTGCTGTCTCGAGATGGCCCAGACCATGGGCGCATTCGACGTGCGCGAGCGCAGGGACGCCGTCCAAGGGGCTGAGGCGGCGCTGACCAGGTTGAAATTCACCCGAATTGTCGAACTTGCGAATGCTTCCAAAGCCAAGACTTTCTAGGGCCAAAGAAGGCTCGATGGCGTCGCACATGGCCGATTACGGGCGCCTGCTGAGGTACCGTAGCCACCAAACCCTACCGTAGCCTCCTACTGTACTAAACACAAAACAGCTGGGGAGTCCACTTGCAGTCACCAGAGCAAGATGGAGGAGACGTACGGCCAGCCGTTCACCGACAAGTCGCTGCGCGAGACGCTCATTTGGCTGCTGGAGAACGAGGAGCTCCAACGGGCCGAGACGCTGCGCAAGGAGTTCAAAGTCTCCGACCGACAGTGGGCGCTCCAGCAGTCACTTCGGCTTGATATCGCAGTGCAAAGGAGACGCCGTCTTCAGGTACTGGCACTGGCGCATCGAGGCCTTCGCCAAGCGCGACCAGTGGCACCAGCTGGAGAAGTTCGCCGCGCAGAAGAAGCCGCCCATTGGATTCTTGGTGAGCAGCGTAGACTTCGTTGGCTAGTGTAGCTAGCTGTGCACACAGCTTCCCTCTGTTGCAGCCGTTCGTCGAGGCCTGCGTCCGTCACGACAACGTCGAGGAGGCGCGCAACTATCTCAAACGGCTGACCTCTCCGGCCGAGAAGGTCACGGCGCTCATCAAGATGCGGTCGGTAGCAAAAGGAGCACCGTCGTCTTCGTTAGAATTATGGCACCGCATCCTCGTCTTCCTCTCCAGACGTTTGGAGGAGGCGGGTCGCGTGGCCGCCGACGCCGCCGACTTGAGCCTTCTCAACCGGGTCATCTCCCACTGCAGCCCGGCCGACAGGGCGCTGGCCGAACAGCTGAATCGGACCAAGCAGCAGATGGCCAACCGACTCAGCTGAAAAGCCGCGTAGTAGAAGGAATACATATATGGCAGAAACTGTGATAGGATGTATTCTCGCGTGTACCACCCCTACGCCATTGACTTCATCGTTTGCTGCAAACAATGAACGCCCAGACGCCAGCATTTGCTCACGCGCTCACGCTGCGTTCTCAGACGACTTGCGAAGTCTGCCTACTCGGAGTCGGAGTGCGTGAGCTGCCCCACTTTCCGTCGCTTAGCACACACAAACATCGACTATGCTACAGGGGGGTACAAGTGAGCAAATACCTACTGTGGTAGTCTTTACAAAACAGGCGCGCATTAGTCCTTGCACATTCTCGAACTCGCGCTTGCAGTACACGCACACGAGGAGACCTCGATTCCATAGAACAGCGCGAAGCGAATGCAGACCAGGGTTCCACACGGGCTGGGCTGGCCCGAAAAAAGCCCGGCCCGCCCATGGGCGGGCTTTTGGGTTGCACAGCTCGGGCCTGGGGTTTTGTGTCGGGCCGGGCCTGGGCGGGCCTACCATACTATACGGGTCCGTGCGGAACCCTGATGCAGACCTCGTATGTACATATACGCGCATGAGAACAGAGTAGGGCGACCGCTTTCTAAGAGGTACGCCACGCTACGCCTCGCCTACGTTTATCTAGTCTCGGACTAAAGTAAAGGTTGTATTTACGCCTGTGCCACACAGAGGCAATACATAACAATGGCATGAAGAAAACATTAAATTTCTCGTCATGCATTCATGTTACACAGACAGGGCACTGGCCGAACAGCTGAATCAGACAAAGCAGCAGATGGCCAACCGACTCAACTGACAAGTGATACGTGACACTCCTTGAGTGTCAGATAGGCACTCCGCGTAAATTAGCCTGGGAAAATCTGGAAGACCTCGCTGGCTTTACTTGCACCTTTTCTCTGCAGCGTCACACGCTGAGTGCTGCTGTTCTTGACGACTTTGCTGCCGCTGCTCCTTGATGCTCACCTCTGCAGATGCCTGTTACTTCTTGAATGCCGTCTTCTGTGGTTCTGCCTTCGGAGACGGCTGCTTAGTAGTTTGTGACTTGGATTTATTTTAGCGTATGGTTTTGGCTGAAAATCGACCTTTCGGATCCCATGCGACTGGCGCAGGCTCAAGTTCGAATTTCGCACCTACTGTATCAAACCCGTACAGATTCACACTGACTTGAGTACACTTTGCGAGAATTGCGACGCTTGCTGTGCTGTGCTTTGGTGTCTGGTGTGCTACTATTTGTTTAGAATCATGCGGAGCGCCTATTTGACACTCGTGAGGGTCACTGACTTGTCTGCACTTTGGAAGCTTTCAGGAATAGGCTAGGTTCAAGGGAACACGATACGTGAAAGGAAAGGAGGTCTCTGCACGTAAACATTGAAATGCGTCAATGCCTCAGCTGCACCTCAGCACTCAGCCCACACCTCAGTTTCAACAAAATCGACGTTTTAGTCCTTGCCATCATTTTTCTTGGCCTCCCCGTTCTCCTTCTTTGCCTTTCCATTCTCCTCCTTTCCTCTTCCGCTGTGGCCGCCACGGCGCCAGGGGTCACGCTCGCGCCGCCGCTCGTTCTCCACGGACCCGCTGATCAGCGGCGAACTCGGGCTGGCCGCAAAATGGGAGAGGCGTCTGCGGTGCTGAAATTACGAACGTATTGAAACCGATGTACAATATGTTCATAGTCGGCTTCATCTGTAAGAGTACCGTGGTCTTGGCCAGGTTCTTTCTCGGTGTGGTCCAGGTCGCCAACTTCGACGCTGCCAGTCGTCAACAGAAAGGGACTCGAAGCGAACCAGGCCGTCCTCCAGGTCATGGCAGGTGGTCGAAATGGGTATTCGCGCAGGAGGAACTTGACTTTGTACAGGTGACTGTTGTAGGGCGCCTTGGAGAAGTTCATGATTTGGATGAGGCGCTGGTCATTCAAATTGTTGCTCTGAATGTCGCGATAGAAGCAGTCGGGGTGCTGGGATTCGTTTATGAGTTGTCTCACTTCCATGCGCATCCTTCTTTGTCCGGGTGGGAACTCCATGGTCCAAGATCCAGGCTCCTGTGGAGGAGGTCGTCATCGAGCTCAGAGGCCTTGGCTTCAGCAGCCGTCTGGCAGAGCTCGTTGGTGTCCATCAACTCCTCTTGGAGACACCTGCTGCAGAGTGGACTTGCTCGTCTCCGGTAGTGGTGGACTTGCTTTCCTCTTCCGCTGTGGCCGCTGCGGCGCCGGGGGTCGCGCTCGCGCCGCCGCTCATTCTCCACGGACCCGCTGATCAGCAGTGAACTCGGGCTGGCCACGAAACGGGAGGGGCGTCTGCAGTAGAGGTTCCAATGTCTGTAGGAGTACCGCAGTCTTGGCCAGGCTCTTTCTCGGTGTGGTCCAGGTCACCGACTTCGACGCTTGCATTCTCTTAGCAAAGCCGTCGAGCACGGAATCGCTTCCGTCGTCCTAGTGGAAGTAGCCCCTCTTTTTCGTCGCGTCGGCCGACTTCCGGACTTCGGTCGTCTCTTCGGCATCGTCGCTTCCTCAGTGGGCTTCTGCATTGGGGGTTTCTCGCCATCTCTGCGGGCGGGAGGTTGAGCTGGCCGTCGCGTATCCTCTTGGGTCGGCGTAGGCTGGTTTCGCTGGGCTCCGGCGCGGTCGGCCGCTTCGACAGCCATGGCGTTGAACTCGGACCGAATGATCGGTAGACGAGAGTCGATGTCGAGTCATGTCGATGTTGATGGTACGAACTTTGCAAACCGCACCACCACACCCAGTCATTCAACCTCTCTTCCGCCGACCGGCTCTGCTCGCCCCGATACTCGACGAAGCGCTTCAGCAGAACCAGGACGTCGTAGGTGAGGGGGGGGGGAGGGGGTCAAGGGCCAACGACCACCACCAACACGTAACTATCGGGTGACCTAAAAAGTGGCCCTATCAGTAACCAATCACTCTGGTCTTTCCCCTATTTCCCTCCAACTTCAATAGGTACACGAAATTCCACCCACTTTGGCTTTGCAGACCTTCAGTTCGGCATTGTGAATTTTAAAGCACTGTGAAATCTGAAGAAGAAGACATTGAACTTTCGGCATATCATAAAACTCTTGCAATAAATGATCAAAAATATGTGCCTTGTGGTCACCTGACGCCTACCAGAAGCACAAGCACGAATGGAGAAGCACTGACCAGTGACTGACCTGGGACGTACGTACCTACGAGATGTCCGACGGCCGTCTGGTATCCGCCCATGGTACCAGGGCCAGGTAGTGCTACGACGCGACGACTAGACGACGTCCTTCAGATCGTTCACTTACAAATCCATCTGACTTTTGAAGAACAATTGTTTACAAATATTCAAAACCAGGCAAGTCGTCCGGGGGACGCAGTATACTCCACAAATTTGAACTCCTACGCACGGTGACTCATCTGCTGTTGTGGCCTCCTGACACTCCCAATCGCAAAACTAATGCTGAATTCGTGATCTACATCCCAAAGTACCGCAGAATCGATATACAACACCCTAACTTCCTATGGACTTGCAGAACCGAAATTCTGCACTTGGGGTACGGTAGCATGCAAATTCGTGATAGGTACGTTCAAACATCATCTAAACGCTAAACGAATGCCAAATTCGTAATCAGCGTCCCCGAAAACCCCGAAATTGAGTATAATATCGCGAAAGTCGACCCGACACCCAATATTCAAATGGACGCGGCAGGGTTACTGTAGCTCTGCAAATTTGCCAAGAACACTTTTCTGGACCAGATTTCAACGTAGAATCGTTTGAAACCACTTTTGAACCGATTCGGCAACGCATTCGAGCGCTACAGACGCTGAAACGCGACAAGCGCAATTTTTGACCCCGGAGTCAAAAAAGTTCCACCAAGATAACTTTTTTGTGTCTCAACCGATTTTCTCCGTTCATGGCTCATTCGATAGAGGATATCTGGGAAGGAGCACCAAAAGCGGTCTCGCGGCTCTAGCTGCTACCTGTCGCGCACAGCAAACCGTCAAAGTCGGAAAATAGCGAAAATTCACGAATTTTTCAAATTTGGCGCCAAAATGGGTCCCGCAGCGATCCAATTCTTTTTTTGCGGGCTAGATATTGTCGAGTACTACAACATATCAAAAGATAGTATATACCATTATATGCAACTTTCTCGAGTTCTACCTTGCTCAACCCATTTTCCAGTACTTTGAAAATTTAAATTTTTGAATTTCCCGCCAACGGGGTCCCGGAGCGTGACCCCGTTTGGTGTCCACCCTGCCCACCCACTAGGCCTACCCAACGCAAAAGACCGTTTGCAAATCGGCTGCTGCACGCGCGAACCCCATCCGGTCCAAATTACTGCGTTTCGCGCACAAACGCTATATACTCCACACTTTTTTTGTGGAGTATAACTAGAATGAGGTGAACGTTGCGTGAAGACGTTGCTCAGTTTCTCGTACTCAGCGGGGCGCCTGTTGGAGTTTTCTCCGGCTGGTCAATTCGGTTGCAAAGTTAGGGCTGATTGGTCCAACGCGAATGATCGTTTAGACTGGCGTCGGCTACCGTAGTTAATTTAAATTTTGAAATCTTAACTTGAAATCAACTAATGATATTACGGTAAGTGGAACTATCGATGACTAGGGGAGCCTAATCCAGGAATACGTTTACAGCTACCTCCTGTTACTCATCGCATGTGGTCTTTGCGTTGCATGCCGCCGCCCCGCTCGAGTCTAATAACTGTTCACTGCGCTCCGCTCACGAACAATGCGTCATGCTGCTTGCCGCGGCGCCAGAATATTTCCTGTGCTCTACCTCAACGTCAGTAACACCTCGATTGGCACACAATTTGCCGATTTCGTTTGGCTGGTAGTCTAGCTGGTGCGGACGCGGCAGGACGCTCGCTACACACCTACCGTAAATACTCCAATAAGCCCCCCTCCTGACTTTCGCCTACAAGAGCGTGGCGTAGAAGTTGGAGGTGGGGAGGGGGGCTTGTCAGAGTATTTACGGTTACCTTGTGCATAGAACTAACCGTAAATACTCCAATAAGCCCCCCTCCTGACCTTCGCCTACAAGAGCGTGGCGTAGAAGTTGGAGGTGGGGAGGGGGGCTTATCAGAGTATTTACGGTATGTGTGCATGAAGTACGTACCTTTCCGACAACGTTGCTCGGTCGACAATGTTTGCGGAGTCACTGCGTAAGCCGCCAAGTCAAATACTGTCAACTTGTTTTCCCTTACTCTTACGAGTTCCTAGACATTAGCGCCAAGTCGCCGAAGACGACGCCATAAGGAGGCAGCACCGAATTGTTGAGGAAACTGCCGAACCTTCGATTCCTGCATTAGAAGTAAGTAGGTGTACATAGTTGCTGCAGCACCGACAGTTGGCGCAAGTTTCACGGGAGATGAAAGATGGCGGGAGCAATGCTGTACTCGGCCGTCTCAACGTTGATCGTGGCTCTTCATTGCTCCCTCGCTGAAACTGAGGTGGCCAACTTCTGCGAAAGTGTCTTCGCTCGCCCCAGTAAGCGACGCAGTAATGGAATGGAACCAACAAAGATTGAATTGGAATTCAAGCAAGAGCTTGAACGAACACCATCAGTGACATCGACATACAACAGGTCAATTGCCCTACTGCAGCGAGTCCGTAGTTGGAGCAGTGGACCGCGGCATTCGTGACGGCTGCTTGGAGAGCTTCTCCGCCAAGGCGATTCTGCGGGAGCTGGACTTGCTTTCTGAGACTGACAAGGATATTTCATCAGGATTTGTTTGGAACGTTGTCGTCTCGGTTGCGGACAACCAAGAAACCAGTGTGGAATTCGCCGCCGGCGGAGAGAGGACGGGAAGCTGTTTCACATGGGCGAAGACAACCTGGGGCCGAGCGGTATTGGTGCTGGTCTCGCAACTGAAGCTTGCGACAACGACAAGTCGCACCGGTACGCTGCTATCAAAACTAAGCTCTTCACACCTTGTCTTATTAGGGACACTCCATTTTGCAGCTCGCTCCGGCCGGACGGTAGAAGTGAAGTCCTGGTCGGACTCCTGTTTCAACTCGACTCTGGCTGACGTAGTAGAAGAGGTGTTGTCTCTGCGCCCCGAACTACCCTTGGACCACCTCGCCTCAGTCGTCTTCTCGCGTCTTCGCTTGGAAGCGTCGCTCGGTTGGACGGCGATCCTGATCTCCGACCACAGGAACAACCACTACTCCTTCTACAGGGACAGCAACTTCTGTCTGAAGGAGTTCTACTTCTTCGAGAACGGCCTCGCCCGACCCTTTCTCGTTCTAGTCGCTAGAACAGCGGGAATGTGACACGCGTCATTTCTTTCTCACAATGCGCGCAACGAAGTACATAGGTACATACTAGGTAGATCGGTACAGCAATCCCGCACGGCAGTGCAACCCAGTTGTCACAGATAATATCGTTAGCTACTGTCATTCACAAAAAGATTCGCAATGAACCTCTGTCACCCTAGCCGCCAAAGGCTAATCACCGGTTGCGTTCGGCTTGTCGTCGGCGCAACACAAATAATACCCGCCGTTTCGCGAGGCTACGCACCATTTCCAGATCAGATACGTTCACACGATTTGTACGAGATTCTGGCGCTTGTGTTACTGCGCTAACGTCGACCTCCCCTGACGCCCAGACCGGTCAGAAGTGGTCATGAAAGAAGCAGATCTTCTTCAAAATGCGCTGGAAGGCGAGGCGAAAGTCGGGCGAGAAGATCTGAAATAATTGTAAAATAAAACTTCATTGCCAACTACAGCGAAGTACGGCGCATTGGTGTGCGATAGCAAAGTGTCTACCCACCGTGTAGATGATGGGGTTGACGGCGCTGTTGATGTATCCCAGCCAGGTGAAGACGGAGTCGACCAGCTCGTTGACCTGACAGCGGCAGAGGGGGCGGTAGACGGCCAGCAGGAAGAAGGGCAGCCAGCAGCCCACGAAGGTCCCCGTGATGATGGCCAGCGTGCGCCAGGCCTTGCGCTCGCGCGCCGACTCCGCCGTCTCCGCCCGCTTCGCCTGCCCTCGCCGACGGCTGCCCGCCCGCGCGATCAGGAGTCGGGCGGCCATTCGCCGAGCGCCGGCGCCCCGTTTGCGCTTCGGCGTCGCCGTGCCGTTCGCCTCGCTGGCCTCCGTTGTGGCCACGCCTGCAATAGTTGGGTTGGTTAAATTGTTCATGACGACGACTATGTACCTAAGCCAAATTGTGTATGGGTCGGGATGAATTACTTCTGTCGTCGCAGTCGAGCGCCGACTGCTTGTGTCGAAGTGACGAGGCGGTGGAAGCCATGCTGGTGGCCTCCTCCTCGAAGTGGTGGTCGGCGTCCACGACGTTGCCGTTGCGCTTTCTCTCGACGAGGGGCGAGCCCGGGTGGAGCAGCTCCATCTTGACCTGGCTTCCCGGCGTCTCGCCACTGTCCGTCTCTGCGCCGGCACCACCGCCGCCGCCGGCGGTTGACTGAAGGCGCACGGCCGGCGTCGCCAGCGCACTGGCCGTGGGGTTGTTGGTCGTGTTGGAGTTGACGGTCGACTTGGTGGCCAGCTGCGACTTGCTCCGTCGATTGTTGGCTGAGGAGCGCCGTTGGCGCTCGCGCCGGATGCGCCTCTTGGCCGCCTTGAAGATCTTGTAGTAGACGGCGATGATGGCCACCAGGGGAATGTAGAAGGCCGCGCAGGTCGAGAAGATCTGATAGCTGACGACTTGGGAGATTAGGCAGGTCTGTAATAGGGAGATTCCGGTATTCGAGCGTTGCGTCATACAAGGTAAACTTAAATTATATCTACTTAGCTCTACTCATATTGCGTCGCCTTGCGCTACGTATGCACATACGCGCTCGTTTCCGCGATCTAGCGCACCTGCTCGACTTCCACCCGATGCCTAAACTTCTCGTCTTTCCAGCCGAAGAAGGGCGCCGCCGAAATGACGGCCGAGATCACCCACACCACGGCCAACATGAAGGCTATTCTTCGGGGTGTGCGCACCTGCACGTACCTGAAGCGGTTGGGTAAATTTCAATGAGCTACATAAAGTTAAACTTAGCCAATTTTGGACTATCTCATATTAGGTGTGTAATTCGTAGCGAGTTAAATAAAATAACTTGACGCAGTTCAATTGAACGCAACTGGCATTCGATTGTGTTAAGGCAAACTTATGAACTCAAGATACAATACGTACACAAGAGTAGAAAGCGGAGAACATTATATTAACTTATAGAAGGTCACAGCATTATAGCAAATCGAGTAGAATAACGTCAAATAGCGTAAAATTATCGAAAAAGAAGTGTAAGAAAGACAAAATTCGGTCGGCTGAAAACACGCTCAGCCGTTTAGTCAGTCAATGGAGTGGTTCAATTCAACAGACCGAATGTCGGTGATGGACCAGTAGCGGTCGAGGGCGATGGCCACGAGGTGCAGTATGGAGGAGGAGCAGGCGAGGACGTCGACGGAGATGAAGAAGTCGCACAGTTCCACGCCAAGGGTCCAGCGCCTCTGGAGTTTGTCCACGGTCGCCAGAGGACTGACCAGCAGTCCCACCATGAGGTCGGCGACGGCCAGACTGAGGATCAGGTAGTACTGGGGCCGGCGGAGGTCGCGCTCCATCAGAATGGCCAGGATGACGAAAATGTTGCCGACCACCGTCGCAGAGATGATCAGCACCAGCAGGGTGGCGATCAGCGCGAAGACGGGGCCGCTCCACGGCTCGGCCGCCGTCGACGCCGCCGTCGTCGTCGTCTCGTTGAGGAAGCTCTCGAGCAGCGCCGAAGGCGCCGCCTCCGTCGTCGTCATCTCCGCACAGTCCCAATTTATCTCGAGTTGCCTCCAGGCGGGTGATTGACGACTGCGGGTCAAACAGCGAGCTGGAGAAGAGAGGAGAAGCGGCCGACGACGGCAGGACTCCTGACGCGGAAGCGCGTGCTCGCGTCCGACTGGCGCCCAGAGAGAGGGAGAAGAAGACGGACGCGCCAGGCGGCCACCCAACTGCCAGCGCTTCTCGGAGGAAGGGGCCCGTCAGCTGGCGGCCGACGCTGATTTACGGGCCGCCGTGGCGCGGATGATGGGTCCGGCGGCCTTTTGGCGCCCCTCCGGTGGCCTCTCTCTCGATCGATTAGAAGTGATTCTTCTCGGCACCCCCCAGAAGACAATGCCTACTCCTTTCACTCCTTTCGGCCGCTCCCTTTGGCGCTTCAAATGCCTTCGTCAGAAGTGAATGGGTGAGAGCTGGGGTCGGCAACGGCAACAAGTTGAGAAGCGTGGGGGCGGACGGACGGCTGAAAAGTCGCCAATGCACGTTGGCGGTCGCTATAAATTCCGCGCCACTTCCTAATGCATCTCGGCGATTGACCGTTTGAATGGCTACAATTGCGCAGGAGCGAACGGGGTTCATTCTTGGCATCTGCCAATTACGGTGGCTATTCCTAGGCCAGACATCTGGATCCCTATTCCAGTGATTATCGAAGCCGACAGGGAAGGAGTACATTGGCGTAGGCAGGCACAGGTGCTGCATGGCGCGCAGGAGCTTCGTCACGGCGGTTTTCATCAAGCCAATGGTTTGGCAACGGGCCTTCTCTCTCTTCCCTCGGCAGCGCGAGTACGGCCGGCGGCTGCGGCGGTGACGACGACCGCTGATCGTCCGGCTTCTTTCGCAAGCCCCTTGGCGCAAGCGGCCGTAGAAACGAAGCTAATTTCGAGGACACATCCTCCCCGCGGCGCCCTCTCGCCGCCTCCCCCTTTGCCTGACCCTCTCATAGTGTGGACACATTGCGAAGTTATGTAGTCCTCACGACGTATGCTCCGTGGCTGTCCCGTCCTTCCTCGCCTGACCGAGCCCGGCCGGAACGCCCCAGGGCACACCTGACTTTCTTGAGCCGTTCCCCTCTGTCCTCTGGGAATCCGGTACATCTGCAGAGTCGGCCCTCCGAAGGCCGGACGCCAATCGAACTTCCCAACTAATGAAAACGGTTTGGGTCTTCTTCGCCTGCGCCCGCTGGACAGGGAAGAAGACCCCTGGTCCGTCCAGGCGGCGCGCCCTGTTCTCTCTGCTCGACTTTCATTAGCTCGCTTCCTCTCTCAGGCGCGTGCGGAACGCAGATAGGAAGCGGCCAAGTCTTGTTGATGTTCCGCACCCATCCAACTTGATTGGAATGGGAGACGTCGAAGTGAACTTCATCCCGATACCTACGTGGAAGTTTCAACTGCTCGAATCAAGTGAATTATGTATGTAGGTTATTATGATGGTCGGTGCATTGTTTTCGCGCCCTGCCATCACTTCTTTCCTTTAGCAACTAGATCGAGTGGTGTGGCCGATAGTTCAACATCTAATTGTCTTACATATACGCAGTCAGACAGTGCCACGGGGAAATAAGGGTACACAAATCAGCAATCGTAATGTCTGTTGTTGTGATTCTTCGTTTCATTACGTATTGCTTTCTGTTGGCTCAGACAAAGCACATTTCGTACTGCAGACGTTAGCGACTCTGTCGCCCTCCTCTCGAAGACAAAATGTCACTTGGGCTTTGGTTTCTACAAAGCTTAGACGCGTCTTGTACGTGTGCATGGTCCTTGTTACAGTCAAAATCACTAAATTGCTGAGAAATTCTGTTAGACGCACCATCTCTCAGTGTTTCACAAGGAAGTTGTAGAATTGACAGTATTGCTTTTGCAGATGAAAGTATCGAGCTGGACTCTGCGGCACCTTTGCCGACAAGGCACGATTCGAAGCAGGAGGTGGCATTTTCGATCGGTTTGTAGAGACTGAAATTGTCTTGCATTCCTACAAATTTACTATAATCTATGTACAAACTGTCATCCAAAATAGTACTCTAATTTGTTTTGCATGAATATCGTTCATAAACTTCTATCAAAACAGAGCAACCTACACTGCAACAAGCTCCTGTATTAAAAAGTTGAGTTTGTATTCTGACTGACATTGCAAAGAGTTGCGTTCTTTCTGCAGAGAGTGCGAGAGTTCATCGCCCGCATGCTCCGCTTCATGAGCCCCCGCTTCGCAAGAGGGTATTGCATAGCAATATTGATTTCGCCCGCAATTTGGCTTTTAGAGCAAGAGCATCCCTCTTTCAAGCAACGCTTTTAAAAAAGTGACAAAAACTTGTAAAAGTTTTGGCAAACAATTGACAGAGCACAAAAGAGCGCACTACGAGCAATCAAACCGTGTCGCACTTCTGCATGTAGCAAAGAGCGATTTTAGCGTCAAAATCTCAAGAATGGCGTTTTCTGCGGTGCGTGTTTGCGTTATCAAAAAATTTGTTGCTGCCGCATAAAAGAGCACGCCGAGAGCTTTCACCTGATATGTCGATTGCGACTCTATGACGTAAGACGAGCGAGTTAGAGCCATTTTGTGCTTTTGCACTTTTGAGTTACTGCAACTCGCGAAATTCAAACTTTTGAGTTTCGACCAATAGGAGAACAAATAATCAGTGAGTCGGGAGCTATCCAAAAAGCTCGAGATCGTCTCTCTACGACGCAAGTTGAGCGCATTAGAACGATCTTAGCGTCAAAATCGCGAGAATGGCGTTTTCCGCGGTGCGTGTTTGCGTAATTGAGCAAACTTTTGCAGCCGCGTTAAAGAACACGTCGAGAGCTTTCACCTGATATGTCGATTGCCGCTCTACGACTTAACACGAGCGAGTTAGAGCCGTTTTGTACTTTTGCACCTTCTAGTTACTGTAACTCGCGAAATTCAAACTTTTCAATTTCCACCAATGGAAGAACAAATGATCAGTGAGTAGGGAGCTATCCAAAAAGCTCGAGATCGTCTCCCTACGACGCAAGTTGAGCGAGTTAGAGCGATCTTAGCGTCGAAATCCAGAGAATGGCGTTTCAGCGGTGCGTGTTTGCGTAATAAAACAAAGTTTTGCAGCCACATGAAAGAGCGCGTCGAGAGCTTTCACCTGGCGTGTCGATTGCCGCTCTACGACGTAAGACGAGCGAGCTAGAGCCGTTTTGTGCTTTCGCACCTTCGAGTTACTGTAACTCGCGAAATTCAAACTTTTGAATTTCAACCGATGGGAGAACAAATGATCAGTGAGTCGGGAGCTATCCAAAAAGCTCGAGATCGTCTCTCTACGACGCAAGTTGAGCGAGTTGGAGCGATCTTAGCGTCAAAATCCCGAGAATGGCGTTTTCAGCGGTGCGTGTTTGCGTAATTGAACAAAGTTTTGCAGCCGCATGAAACAGCACGTCGAGAGCTTTCACCTGACGTGTCGATTGCCGCTCTATGACGTACATAAGACGAGCGAGCTAGAGCCGTTTTGCGTTTTGACCTTCGGCTTACTGTAGCGCGCGCAATTCAAACTTTTGAATTTCGAAACCTCTTAGCTGAAAGATCAGTGAGTCGAGACCTATCCGTAGAGCCCAAGATCTTCGCTCTACGACTTTCCAACGCCGAGATCTGGGAGCGTTACAGACGTACGTACGCACGCACGCCGAGCTCTCGTAGAGTGTCGCCCGCCTGAGGGCGGGCGAAACAAGCTGTTTTAACAAAGTTGAGTTGTTTTATTAATACAGAGTGGTTTGTGAGTGTTTTAAAGTGGAAGAGTAAAAGAGCGGACGCTTTTGTGAAGTATTTCGAAGCCTTTCCGATATGACGCGCGCCCGCCCGGAGTCCACTATTCATGCGCTACTTCTGACACGCTCCTTTCTGAGGGGTTCTTGCAGGGCAACATTAGAATCGCCCGGGATTAATTTTTTGAGCAAGACACACGCATTTCTGAGCAGTTGTTGCAGGGCAACATTGGGATCGCCCGGGATTAATTTCGTTAGCAAACAAAGTTGCTCGTAAGGCAAGGGTTTAAAAAAAACAAAAGTATTACTTTAGGAATGACCGTTCAACAACTGCCTCAACGTAAGCTTTCAAACGGTTGAACGAATGCCGCTCTACAACGTAAGACGAGCAAGTTAGGGCCGATTTACTGTTTGAACCTTTGAGTTACTGTAGCTCGCGAAATTCAAACTTTCGAATCTCGACTTCTCTTAACAGAATGATCAGTGTGCCGAAACCTATTCAGTAAACTCAAGATCGTCTCTCTACGACGGAAGACGAGCGAGTTAGAGAAGTTTTGCGTTTGGAACTTTTGGGTTACTGTAGCTCGCGATATTCAAACTTTTGAGTTTCGACCAATAGAAGAACAAATGATCAGTGAGTCAACAGCTATCCAGCAACTCAAGATCGTCTCTCTACGACACGCTGAGCGAGTTAGAGCGATTTCTATGCTAAAACGCGAGAATGTCGCTTTTCGTGGTGCGTGTTTGCGTAATTAACAAATTTTTACGCCACGTGAAAGAGCACGTCGAGACCTTTTAGTTGACCTATCGCACGCCGCTCTACGACGTAAGACGAACGTGTTAGAGCCGTTTTGCGTTTTGGACCCTCGGGTTACTGTAGCGCGCGCAATTCAAACTTTTGAATTTCGAGTTCTCTTAACGGAATTATCAGTGTGCCGAAACCTATTCAACGAACTCAAGATCGTCTCTCTACGACGGAAGACGAGCGAGTTAGATAAGTTTCGCGTTTTAAACCTTTGGGTTACTGAAGCTCCCGAAATTCAAACGTTTGAGTTTCGACCAATGGAAGGACAAATGATCAGTGAGTCGAGAGCTATTCAACCAACCCAAGATCGTCTCCCTACGACGCACGCTGAGCGAGTTAGAGCGATTTCTGCGTTAAAAACGCGAGAATGTCGCTTTTCGTGTTGCGTGTTTGCGTAATTAACAAAAGTTTTAATGCCAAACGAAAGCGCACGTCGAGGCCTTTTAGTTGACCTATCGCGCGCCGCTCTACGACGCAAGACGAGCGAGTTAGAGCCGTTTTCAGTTTGAACCTTCGGGTTACTGTAGCGCGCGTAATTCAAACTTTTGAATTTCGAAGTCTCTTAGCGACATTACCAGTGAGTCGAGACCTTTCCGTAGAGCCCAAGATCTCCTTCCTACAACTTACCAACGCCGAGATATGAGAGCGTGACTAACGCACGCACGCACGGACGCAAAGCTCTCGTAGGGGTTCGCCCGGCTGAGGCCGGGCGAAAAAATCATGCACACCTCACCTTGCGCAAACCGCTCCTAGGGTGTCGATGCTTTGCTTGAACGAAGTCTGTCGATTCTGTAGGGTTGCAGTTAAGTTTTCCAAGTTCTCAATAGCCGCTAAGTTCTCACTACAATCGCCGATACATTCAAGTTCAATGGGGCTCAGCTTGAGATGGCTGAAAACAAGCTGTTTTAAAAAAGTTGAGTTGTTTTATTAATACAGAGTGGTTTGTGAGTCTTTTAAAGTGGAAGAGTAAAAGAGTGGATACTTTTGTGAAGTATTTCGAAGCCTTTCCGATATGACGCACGCCTGCCCGGAGTCCACTATTCATGCGCTACTTCTGACACACTCCTTTCTGAGAGGTTCTTGCAGGGCAACATTGGGATCGCCCGGGATTAATTTTTTGAGCAAGGCACACGCATTTCTGAGCGGCTGTTGCAAGGCAACATTGGGATCGCCCGGGATTAATTTTTTTAGCAGACAAAGTTGTTCGTAAGACAAGGGTTTAAAAAAACAAAAGTATTTCTTTAGGAATGACCGTTCAACAACTGCCTCCACGTAAGCTTTCAAACGGTCGAACGAATGCCGCTCTACAACGTAAGACGAGCGAGTTAGGGCCCATTTGCTGTTTGAATTTTTGGGTTACTGTAGCTCGCGATATGCAAACTTTTGAGTTTCGACCAATAGAAGAACAAATGATCAGTGAGTCAAGAGCTATCCAGCAACTCAAGATCGTCTCTCTACGACGCACGCTGAGCGAGTTAGAGCGATTTCTATGCTAAAACGCAAGATTGCCGTTTTTCGTGGTGCGTGTTTGCGTAATTAACAAATTTTTTACGCCAAGTGAAAGAGCACGTCGACACCTTTTAGTTGACCTATCGCACGCCGCTCTACGACGTAAGACGAGCGTGTTAGAGCCGTTTTGCGTTTTGAACCCTCGGGTTACTGTAGCGCGCGCAATTCAAACTTTTGAATTTCGAGTTCTCTTAACGGAATTATCAGTGCGCCGAAACCCATTCAACGAACTCAAGATCGTCTCTCTATGACGGAAGACGAGCGAGTTAGACAAATTTTGCGTTTTAAACCTTTGGGTTACTGTAGCTCCCGAAATTCGAACTTTTGAGTTTCGACCAATAGAAGAACAAATGATCAGTGAGCCGAGAGGTATCCAACCAACCCAAGATCGTGTCCCTACGACGCACGCTGAGCGAGTTAGAGCGATTTCTGCATTAGAAACGCGAGAATGTCGCTTTTCGTGTTGCGTGTTTGGTAATTAAGAAAACTTTGAATGCCAAACGAAAGAGCACGTCGAGACCTTTTAGTTGAGCTATCGCACGCCGCTCTACGACGTAAGACGAGCAAGTTAGAGCCGTTTTCCTTTTAGACCTTCGGGTTACTGTAGCGCGCGCAATTCAAAGTTTTGAATTTCGAAGTCTCTCAGCGACATTACCAGTGGGTCGAGACCTATCCATAAAGCCCAAGATCGCCTTCCTACGACTTTCCAACGCTGAGATCCAAGAGCGTGACGGACGCACGAACGAACGGACGCACGCACGATAAGCTCTCGTAGGGGTTCGCCCGGCTGAGGCCGGGCGAAATAAGCACAACACCTATGCTTTTGCTAAACAAGTATAAATAGCATATCTGAACTTGTCTGAAAGGTCTTGCAAATTTGGCAGCCCTCGTAACTTCGATACATCAAATCCTTTCACAGAAGGCAAAAGCACAAAATATGAGCAAATTAAAGAATTAGTTATAGTTGAGGATAACATCTTCTATAGCAACTCCTACCCAATTTTCGCCAGAAAGTTGTATCCGGTTCACGCAAGAATATGACACAGCCGCTCTGCGTCTGCATTATTGCACAATCATCACGATGCAATTCAAAGCATCTTCAAGCGGCACTTTCACAAGTGGTCTTGATGACGCGAGCGCGCTTTGTTCTGTTTGTTTGCTCACTTCTCATCTAACTATTGCGTGTGTGCTTCTCACTGTCATGTCAGGACGCTGTACGCCAATCCATCAGGAAAGACAAGAATTGCGACTGGGTTTAGGGGACGCAGCAATTAAGAAATGAGCAGGCACAAAGGAGACAGTATAGTCTGAAAGCTGGCTGTTGTGAGTAGAAGACGCGTTTTCAGCTTTTGAAAACTTGACTTAGATCTATCAAGTGAAAACGGGCCTCTCCTCAACCGGCGAGTTTCTCAAATGCACCCATCTGCCGCTTACCCTGCTCGGAACAACTAAATGTTCAGTTCTGCGTAAACGTATCACTTTCCATTAATCACTCGACTTGTATCACTACATTTTCTTCCCATCCATGACTGGCAATTCTGTGTCGGCCATTGCCACTGCCACCCCACCTGGTGGTCTCCACGAAGCTGTGGGCCGAATGAGCCAAGCAAACTGAATCAAGTGGGACCGGCAAATTCTCTATCGAAGTCAGTTCTGGTTGAACACCTTGTCTACCACATTCAACATTCTGCGCCACTTTGAACTGTAATCCGAGGGGTGCGGAGGGAAGGAGGAAAGGAGGGTGGCAGGGAAGGAAGAGGGAAGAAGGGGGAAGAGAGGGAGGAAAGGAGGGTAGGAGGGAAGGGGGAAGGAAGAAGGGTGAAGAAAAGAAGGAAAGGAGGGTAGGAGGGAAGAGGGAGGGAAGAAGGGAAGGAGGAATAGAATGAGGAAAGGATGGTAGGAGGAAAAGGGGAGGGAAGAAGGGAAGAGGAACAGAAGGAGGAAAGGAGGGTAGGAGGAAAAGGGGAGGGAAGAAGGGAAGGAGGAACAGAAGGAGGAAAGGAGGGTAGGAGGAAAAGGGGAGGGAAGAAGGGAAGAGGAACAGAAGGAGGAAAGGAGGGTAGGAGGGAAAGGGGAGGGAAGAAGGGAAGGAGGGAGGAATGGAGGGATGAAACATGGGAAATAGAAGGAGGCGGGGAGTGAAGGTGGTATGCAGGGAGGGAGAGAAGGGTGGGGGATGTAGGGAGGTACAGAGGGCGTGAGCTTCCTTGGTTTCATTTACTTACTTGATGAGGATAATCATTTTACTTCCATAACCAGCTGATAACCGTCCTCTTCTTTACTTCACTAGTCCGTACTGAGTGAACACGGTAATTTCCAACCTTGTTTACCCTCCAAGCCTTGAAAAGCATGTAGACCATGAGCAGTGGAAGTGCCGCTAGGCTACAAAGGTTCAAGATGAGGCCCATTGCGAAACCCCATGGAGGGTAGGGCTTGCCGTTGTAGGAGAAGAACTGCTGCACGAACAGCAGGTAGACGTTCCAGCTAATGATCAGCTGAAGTTTGATTTGCGCATTACCAGGAATTAATCCCACCTCACCTCAAATCCAGAAGTGGTGCGGTTTTTAAGTAATGGTTGTTGACCACTCACCAGCATGGACACAGGGGTCGCTACCCACCACATGGCCTTCCAGAACCAGTTGACAGGATAGCCAATGAGAGCGAAGAGTCTATTTGGTGGAGTGGTTCCCAGCATCAGTTCAATGGCGTCCACCAATCGATAAACTCCGAATACCCACACCACCATGACAACTTCGACGGTACCGAGGAGAACCTGGCCCCAACCTCCTAGTGCTGTGTCCACCAGATTTACCAAGGCTGGACCAGCCTGTGAATGTGAAAGAGAGCACGGTTCTCATCAGCAGCAGACCCTGGTTTCACTAGTTGTTGCTTGGTTGGTGGTATGATTGTCAGACTAAAAGAGTGCTTTGTGTCTAGTGGATTGTGCTCTAAATCTAGACAGATGCAATTTCTGTCCACATCAGAGGAAAAGCAACTTCGCTGTGTTCAAACCAATTGCAAATGGAACGGATGCCACCTTTAATGAGCAAGTGTTAGAATTCTTTTGACGAAACAGTCATTTTGAATGGTTTAGAGTGATGGCATTGAACATCACCACAATGCGGGTGGTAGCTAGCATGCATACATGTTAGGGTAACACCATACCCCAGTGCAGAAAGGCAGTCCCATGAGAAAGAAGGACACGCAGATGCAGAATACCAGACCTGCCTTCTTCCAGGCATTGCTGAACTGCCTGGGGAAGCTGTCGCACAGGAATGTGAGCGTCACTTCTACGATGACAATCTGGAATGTCAGGTTGCCTCTATGAAATTTCTTATTCAAGAAAACAAACAATTCTTGATCAACCTGCGTGTCAATGGCCAGCAATATAATCATGAAGAAGAATAGGACGGCGACTATTTGATTGGAGGGAGTTGGCAAAGTGCCAATGGCGTCGGGATACGATATCCAGGCCAGAGCAGGGCCCGCCGATGCCACCTGGATAACTGAAAAGTTGAAAAGAAAGGGGAGGTTCACGGATATGATTTGGTCTTCCTGATTTCATCCATTAGTTTAACCCAATCGATTCATAATCTGCTTTGATACTGCAGTTGATTCCATAGCAAATTCAAGCAATATTTTGAAAGGTTAATCTCATTTCGGTAACAATAGTGAATTCAATTTGACTTAATTTGTAGAATTCAAGCATGGGAAACAAACTGGGCATTATGTACTTGGCAGTCCCTGTCTCCAAGCGATGTGCCCAACGATAGGGAAAACCACAAAACCGGCCAGAAAACTTGTCATCGCGTTGCCAACCACGACTATGCCCGTGTCACTGCAAGCAAATGGTTGAACGTTTGAAAGATGTCACACAAACGCGTGAAAAGCACACATACCGCAAGACGTTATTGTTGAAGGGGTTGTAACTGGACAGTGTTGTGAGTCCTCCACTGCCCAAGCTGAGGGTGTAGAACACTTGTTGGGTGGCATCCAGCCAAATCTGAAGAGAGACAACACGCGTGGTTCCTTGTAGGTACGGAAACTTGATGTGTTTATCATAGCTTGAATGTGTAACTTGTCGACTAAGTATCCAAGATTGTGCCTCAGTTTGCACATGGTGAGCGAAGCGTGTAACGACGCTTTGTCTGACAAATCTCCTGCCAAAAGGCCTGCGGCTCATGCAACAACTCACCGTCCCCTTGGAGACTTCCTCTATTCTGGGTTTCAGGTAGAACTCCACGCCATCAGACGAGTGTGGCAGCTGATTGCCTATGACAACCAACGCTACCAGCAGAACAAATGGAAACGTCGCCGTGAAGTAGACTGCCTTAAAAAGACACTCATAGTGGCAACACCAGCTGAATTGTTTGCAACTGACATTTAGATGGAAAATGCATTCCTGGTAAGCAAGTTGGCAACATTAATGCTGTATAACCTCCAATAAGTGTCCCTCGAGCATGTGGTCATTAACTCTACAACTGGAAGTAGTTTTATTGCGGGCGCCGATAGCCTAGAGACCCCCTGTTGCGAGGCCGGAAACACGCGTCTCCTAGTCGCCCCCAACAATACCGGGCTAGCCGCCTTCCGCCCATCCCTCCTTTGTCGGCTCCGTATACACAATGCGCGCACAGAAGCGCGAATGCGCCTTTCCCCCTTTCCCCTTTTGCCTTCCGCCCGCCGGGTGGAGAATGAGGAGGGGGTGTGAGGCCGCGTTCGAGCGGCGCGCCGCGAGGGCGCGGTCACAGCACACCCGACGATCGCGACAACCGAAAGCAGCGCAGAAGAAGCGGCGACGAGCCGCGCTTCATAATGTCTTGTTGCACATTTCAGCGATGCTGATCTCGCCGCTGCTCGAATGGACGCCACGGCTACGCGGTGCGGCGTTGGCAGCGTTTGCGCGCCCAAAGGGAGACGTATAGGTGAGCAATATCGCCGTGTTCATTCAGTTGTGCGCGCGATTTCAAATTGTCAAAGTAGCCAATCGGTGCCAAAATGAGCAAGTTTTGTTCCTACCTTTGGGATAACGGCAAGATGGTGTGCGAGGCGGGGCAGCGCCTGCCGCCCAGGTTCAACCTGGACTCCGTGGCGAGCTTCGAGTTGGACTGCAAGAACAAGCCCGTCGACCCGGCCGATTGGAGCGCCCTGCCGAGAGAGCGCACCACCCTGGCGAGTGGTTTTCGTTTGCGCAATGATTCAACGACTCGATGGGCGCCGCTTTTAGCTCGACTGCTGCGTCGGCGACGACGGCTGGCTGTGCCCGGTGGTTTCGGAGGCTCCCGTGGCGCAGGCGCGAGGCGCGGAGTCGGCGGCGGCGTCCTTCCAGCACTGGGACACCCTGTTCCGTAAGCGCGCCCCGGAGTTGGTTCCGTCGCGAGAGAAGCAGCGCAGTCGTTTTCCAGAGTTCCTCTACTGGCTGCTGGGCGTCCTCTTCTTCGTCGTGCTGCCCGCCATTCTGGGCTACCTCGGCAAGCGTCGGCTGGATAGGAGCAGGGGATACGGCGTCGACGCCAGCGGGCGCATCAAGGGAAGAGAGAGCGTGATTCCGGCCACCAGTTTGGTCATCGAAGAAATCGATTAGAAAGTGACACGATTTGTTGAGTTGCGAAGTGCCGTCTAGCTGTTTTCGCCCTTTGCGGGGCCTCTGTTGAAGTGTTGTCACGGCGTTGAGTTGCCTTTGTTTCGCGCGCCCCTGTTGGGCTTTGTTGAAAATGCTGTCGCGCCGGTGAGCGCATGTTGAGAAATCGTAGCTTGAAGACGAGCGGTTGGAAGGGGGCGCCTTCAAAATACGGAGCAGTCGATTACCCCGTTGCAACGCGGCCGCCGGTGTAGGGAGAGGGACTAAATTTTGGCGTAGAGTGCATGTACATTACTGAGCGCATCAGCGGAAGAGATTTCTTCGAGAAGTCCAGTGGCTGATGACTTCCATTAGGCGCACGCTGTTACAAAGTGGTTTCATTTTGCTTTTTCCCGTCGTGTGCAGGCAAATTGGCGAAGTGATCTGAGTGCCGCTATCCTTCTGAGTCGGTCGCCACTCTTCTTTCGTTGGCTTTTCGCGGATGCACAAGTGAAGCCTCTCTGAAAGTGACTACAACCGACTTTGGCTACCGTAATTCACCGGCTACCGTAATCCGCCGGCCCTATCGGTTAGGTTTGGTGCACCCGCGATTGCGTGGGTGGTCTTGAAGATTAGAACCTACGTCAATCATTGAATGCGTCAATGCTTGTTTGTCAATTGGCTGATTGGTTGATTAGAAATTTCGTAGGTGTGGTCGACAGGTAATTGGCCGCTTTGTGAGTAGGCTCCTCCTTCGCCTCCTTTATAAGTCGCCGCCGTAGCTATGCCAGCTTCACTCGACAAGTCAATCCGTCTCTCGACATGGCTTCTAGTCAGAGAGAGACCACCACTGACGAAGAGGCTCACATTTTGGCCTATATCAACAAGATCGAGTATCTGGCCGACAAGGAGAAGTCGTTGGACTTCCGAGTTCGCTCTTTCCACGGCGCGGACAAACCTACTGCGATAGGTGTCGGTTTCCCAGGCCTGTTTCAACCGTTGTATCCCGATTTGAGGTTAGTGCGGTTTTAGGCAGCCGAGGCTTCAGCTGCCGCCCAAACTGTACCGAGTTCGGCATCAGAATTTCGATCGCAAAATTTTCCCAATTGGTGTCGCAACCCGAAGTGATTACCAATTCCGGCAGCTCGAGTGTCGCTCTCAATTTGACCGAGATTCGCGATCTAGTGTTACGTCTGCCGCAGTTGTTAGAAGACTGTGACGACGTACTATCAAAATATCTCGAGAACCAGGGGAGGGTTGAAGCAGAGGAAGAGAAGGAGAACATGCCAAACAACAAAAAATTTCGACCCAGAGTATTTCGATCCAAATCGGCTAGTGGCGCCACCAATAGTAGGAAGGGCAAGCGGCCGTTCAATTCGTTTTAAATGAGCATCGATTTAGGACACCATGTTTAGTTGGCACACCTAGGTGACGTTATGCATTACCTAGGTTGAGAGCTTATTATGTTGACTTGATTGTGCTCGGTACTCCCGGCGGCCGCAATGTGTGAATAACATGTTGCGAGTGAATAAAATGTACCTTTGAATGACGCTCTAGAGTAACCACAGTGGGGGGTATGCGCCCATCCTATTACTGTGATCAAAGAGGCGGCGGGTTACGGTAGCTGACCCACCAGACAAGTTATGGCGGCGAGGAGAAAGAGAGCGCTCAGCAGAAGCCCGAGTACAGACTCCGAATCGGATGTGGACGTGGAAGAGCTCGTAATGTGGCGATTGCGGCAACGTTGACTGACCTAAACAAGTCACAACTTTAGACCGACGAGGAGGCCGACGGGAGGGCGGATCCTATACGGGCACCACACCAAAAGGAAAACGCAGCCAAGCTCGAGGCCTTGGCAAAGACCCAAGAGGCAAAGACAAAGAAGAAGCAGCCCCCAAAGCGGCCAAAAAGAACGCAGAGCGAACCAGCGCCGCGTCGGGTGAGAATTGAACGGTTTGGTATACTGTATGATTTTCTCACAAATTCGAACGTTTGCAGCCGCGAAAGAAGGCCGTCGCCGCAAGTAGCGCCTCCGCGGGCGCCCCCGCGACACAGACGGACGGGCCCGGCCCATCGGGAAGCGCCCAGGCCGATGTGAGTGGAAGATTTTACTTGGCGCCTTCTTAGGTTTGGGAGGTATTCGGCTTAGGGCTTTGACCGACTGGCGAGCGTTTGGCGTCCGTTCTGGGAAAAGAGGGCAGTCATTTACGATTCGTCGCTCATCAAGTCGGAGAGATTTCCGATTAGCATAGCTGACAACGCCGGAAGCTTCAATAGACAGACCGCGGCGCACGTTAGAACGTTCCTTTCCCGGGTGCCATACTCCATTATGTGGTTTTCCATCTACGTATCATACGTCATCGAGAACGTGTTCACCGGAGAGTATCGCTACTATTACGGCTCTTCCAATGAGTGAGTCGCCGAGGTTTGAGTTAGGTTCCGTCGTCCAAAATTCGCGCCAGAGTTTTGCTTAGGGCCTTCGTACGCAAGAGACTGGTGACACGCCAAAATTATCGGTTTATTGTCCGCAACATCAAGTCGGGGCGCCTGAACGCCAGTCTAGAACGTATAATCGGCCCTCGCCCCGGATCCGGGACGCTTTGCATAAACGAATGGCGACGTTGCATTTAGTGGGGCTTGTCGGCCCCTCTGTTTAGCGTAGGGACTGAGCAACCGCCAGATCGCTTATGCAACGCGTTGCAGAATGGAGATTTGTATGCGTCACGGACGTCATTCTGCATTGCCACGCTTTGAAGGGCGTCTCCGGCTACTCTACGACTTCTAGTTCGTCGTCGGACTGAATTCTTGCTTTCAGCGCGCCGTGAAGTCGAGGATTGTACGGTGCAGCTTTAGAACGGTGAACGGAGTTAAGCAATGGCCTCCCTGGCAACTTCTCCTGTCAATCGAGGCTTGTTTTCACAAGAATGCTAGTTCGGTCGAGCTATTGGAGCGCGCCAAGCGCTTCGCCAAAAAGTTTCGGTTGAAACTGTGCAACATTTTGGATCCCTACGACAAGGGCAGAGGCTTCTTTCAACTGGTGTGCGACGCGAGAAGAGCCAACATCACTATCCACTTCAAAGACGGGCGCAAATGCAAATTTCGCGCAAACGGCGACTCCGACAAAGTGCGTAAAGTGCATTTATGCTGCACGGCCAAGTTGCGCTATTCCACCAGAATCGGACGTGTGACCAAGGGCTGCACGATCAGATGCCGGATGTGTGGCGGTCTGTACGTGGGTCATGACAAGCGCCGTCACAAGCTGTTTTGCAACAGGCGCAACAAACTAGCGCGCTCGGGACGGCACGCCCCGCCGGCGGTGCCTATTCGATTCGGCGCGGCCAAGTACCGTAAACTTCCGAACATCACGGAGCGCCTGAGAGCGGTTGGAGTCTACATCGTTCCCAAAGACTTCGAAGCGACCAGAAACTACGTCGTCTTCGACACAGAAGCGCTATGCGTCCCGTTTAACAAGCGCGAATGTCTGGAGTTCTCGGATAACGTGGACGTCAACAACCAACAGGAACTGCTGCTAATCGTCGCCGCGTACACGATTTGCGACAGGGAAGAAGTCAAAATGCGGCACTTTTGGAGAGGAGAAAGCGGAGAAGAATTGGTGGAGAAATTTGTGACGTTTCTCATCAAAATCAGCCGCAAGAACTACGTACACTTGAAGAGGCACCGGTTTCACAAGTACTTCAAGCAACTGGCTCGGCTGATGCAGAAGGCGGTCGATAACATGGTGCTGCTGCGCAAGGTGGCGGCCGCCAGAAAATGTCTGAAGATGTACATCGCCCAGCTGCTGGTCATCGGCTACAACAATTCGCGCTACGACAATCAGCTGCTAATTCGAAACAATCTATATCAGGAGATTAGGAAGCGCGGAAAAGTCGCAATCCTCAAGAAACGCCTAGCCTATTTGGCGATTACAGTCGCCGGCAAATTGGTCATCAAAGACACGTGCAGCTATCTGGCGCAGGCGGTGCCGCTCTCCAAGCTGCTTCAGAGCTACGAAGCCGAGGCGGGCAAAAGCTGGTTCCCATACGAGACTCTCGTCGACCAGAAGTCGCTTGCAATGGAGGCCGAGAGCCTACGAGTCGAAAACTTTAAAAGCGCCCTTTACCCGCACTGCAGCAACATGCTGAACGCCGAATACGAAGAGTATCTGCGAGTACTGGAGCAACACGATAACGACCGACAGGCGGCGCTCAAGTCGCTCAAGTTGCAGAGCCCCCCAAAACGAGATGTGGAGATTTTGGAGGAGCTCAAGGCCGAATGGCGGGCCAACGGCATCTACGATTTGAGAGGCGTCCTAAAATTTTACGCCACCAGGCTGGTTAACTTTGGTTACTTGGCATTTCATTCCGCATTTTGTGATTTGCTCTCTAGGGATGTTCTTCCACTGCACGGCGTCTTGAGCAAACTGGAGCAATCCTACGCGGTCATAGGAATGCCCGCCATCCTCAGCAATTACTTGAGCCTGCCGCAGGTGGCCTTCAGCTACTTTGTGCGCGGCGCCAGCAATACGAAGCCCTTTTATCTCCTCAACGAGGCGCGACTGCTGCAGTCGTTTCGCAGCTCACTGATCGGCGGAATCAGTCAGGTCCTGAGACGTAAGGTGGTCCGGAACGAAACCAAGATTAAACCGAAAGTGTACGGCGACACGGCTCTGACCGTCCGGCACGCAGAAATGTACGATTTCGTGGCGCTGTACGCGACCACCATGAAGACGACCGAGTTCCCCGTCGGCCCCTTCGCCCTGCGCCACAAGGCCGACGAGTTCGCCTTCACGATGCTGGGCAAGGCCAAGGAGCACGCTAGTTACAGTTACTTGAGCTACGTCGCTCACAAGCTGGGCGCGCAGGTGGAGTCCAAGTTCACCACGGGAGAGAAGATGTACTTTGCGAAAGCCACGCAGAGTTGCTACTTTGTGGACGGCGTGATCCCGGGCTTTCTGGATGGGAACGACGTGGTTTTCGAATTCGACGAGTGCGATGCCAAGGGCAGCCACTTTCTGTGCCTGAAGCACATCGCGGAGCGCAAGCGGCAGCACAAGAAGGTCAGCAAGCAGCAGATGGGCAAACGCCTGCGAACCATGCAGCGCGCCAAGGAGATCAGCGAGCTCGAGGGCGTCGACCGCGTGCTGTCGATGGATTCGTGCCATTGGGCCGACCTTTGCCGAGAAGACAAAGACGTCAAGAAATTTTTGAAGCGAATGAAGACTCCTTTTGGGGATTCAAAGCCGAGATACGAGTCCGAAGGCGAGCTGCTAGACGCGTGGTACAGGGGCGAAATCAACGGCTTCGCTTACATGTCGGCTACTGTAGTAGACGAGCATCGCCCCTTCTTCGACGCCTTTCCAGTCTTCTATCAGCGAAGAAAAGTGGAGCCGATGGGCCCCCTGAGGGAGCTAATAAAGGAACGGGGCATTCCAGCGAAGGCAACGGAGAAGGTGGTCGGCTGTCACGACGTCACTCATTGGTTTCATCCCGCCGAGTTCAAGTTCTTCAAGTCGTCCTTCGGGGGCAAGATTCGCTTCTACAACGTGCAGACCTTCATGGAAACGAGAATGGAGCTCTGCTTCAAGGAGGTCGTCGAGAGGGTCAGCGACATGCGGAAGCAAGCCGTGGCGGAGGGCAACACAATAAAGAACGCCACTGCGAAGGCGTTGTCTAATTTTAGCTTCGGAGCTTCGATCAAGAACCCCAGCAGATTCAGAATCACCAAACTGATGTCAGCTAGAAAGCTCAAAAAGCAGTGCCTCGGCAGTCGCTTCGACGTGGCCTATCCGACCGCGCCCGATTCCGAACTTTACGAAGCTTCGTTCATCCCTCAAGCGAAACGCCACAGCGACATCTTTCAAGTGGGATTCAGCGTGCTGGCCGTCTCGAAGCTGTGGCTCTACGACGCCGTTTACAACTACTTCGGGAAATTCTACGCCGACTACGCCTACGAGGGGGGCACCTCACGCTGATTAGGCCAATATGGTAGGAGAATCCTCGCAGCCGACATTCGCACCATTAACTCTGTGCGCAACGCGTGAAGCGCCCCCCTGTAGTGCTGTTATACGGATACGGTATGTCGTGACGTAGGTTAATTTTTCGCGTAGGCGTTGCCACATTCTAATGTACATATATCGGTGGTTTTGGGGCTCGACCGCCATTTGATTGTCACCCCATTCTAAATCATGTGCGAATTTTGCCTGGAAGACCAGTGCTTGCTCGAGCAAATTCGCTGCTTGTCGACTGACCTTTCCCAAGTTCGATGTCAGTTGAACAAGCTACGCGTTAGCTTTGAATCAAAGAAGACTCGCCTCGAGAATAAGGAGAGGCAGTTGAATATCGACATCAAAGAGTTAATCAAAGAGGGAAAACGAAAACTCGAGCAGTTGAATGTGGCAGCGCTGCAGAGCACCCCTAGATGCTCCACGTCGCTCTAGGACTCCCTCGCCGTCACGTTCGCCTTTGGGCCGGAAGAACACGAGAGGAATCTGAAACCGAGAGTTCTCGCCAATCCGGCTCGGTTTCACGAGTGGGAGGCGGAGCGCCGCGCTCGCTTTGTCCTCGAAAAGAGCCAAGGCACAGATTACGGCCGCCTGAAATGCGAGGTGGTGATCGACAGAGCCTATTTCATTCTGCCAAAGGTGGGGGCAGTTTTGCCGCATTATTTGGCATTCATGCCAATTATCTCGCTTTCCAGGTGTACCAAATTTTCCCCCTCGATTCCAGCGAGGATTCGAAGGTACATGTACAAGTACTGTACATGCGCTGGCCCAACCTGAAACATTAATTCTTTTCAGCTCAGTTGCAAAGGGATCAGCAAACGCTGCAATAAGGCCTCGATGAACGAAGCTTTATTCAAATCTCTGGTCGATTGTCACGACGTGTCCTTCCGCGGGGTCAACCCTGCGATTCGTCACTTGAACAATTCGCAGTACACGCTGTGTATGCAGGCTTACCGGCTTCTGACGACGTACAGCTTCGACAAGCGCGTTCTGGCGTCAAATATGGACGAAACATACTCAATTCAATGCTACATCGACGGCCAATTTCCAAAACCTAAACGCGCCCCAAAATTGCAGCAAGTGGAGAAGCTTGCTGCCAAGTGTCGGAGAGATGGCCCTTTGATTCGCGGCGTTTCCGTTTACTGCTGCTGCTGTCAGCCCAACCACTCGACTTCGCGGCGCGCCGAAGAGTGATCATCGACTGGGGTTACCCACGATTTAGTGTCCCGCGGCTCTTGCTTGTTCGTTCGCTGTCGCTACGGGCCTGAATAAGGCGCTAGCTAGCGTGTCGCTCGTTGTACTGTCTTGTGATTAATGTAACCGTACTGTGGTTGTTGTTTTGAAATAAAACCAAAAAAAATATGGGGTACCACGGCCACAAGCGTTCACGTCCGCGTACCTCGAGAAAGGTTTCATATTTTTGCAAAACGGAATTTATTATTTACGTATTTTCGGCTAGTTTTCAGCATGTGAAACCTTTGCCAATGTGTGGCCTCCATGGTAGGGTAGCTGGCGCGCGCGCGCTTCCGAAGACCTCGCAAATGTAATCTTTTCTCCTTAGCAGGTATGGCTGCCGACGACCCTTTTGTTGGCAGCGAAGCCGAATACACCCATTATAGAGGCGCGCTGACGCAAATCCACTTTGATTATGTGGATGTCGCTATCATAGATGTCAATATTGGCGATGCCATCTCTAGCGGTGGCGTACTGAAAACGAGCTTCCTCGGATGGCTGGAGAAGCAATCCACAGAGGACATTCAGCTGCACGTTCCCGATGATATGGTCATTTACTCCAGCGAGATTGAAGCGCCAAGTTTCATTCACGGCGGCATTATAGAATGCCGGCCTGTATCCTACATTGACGACGGCATCGCAGACGTCGCCTTCGTGGCCGCGGCCGGCTTTGTAGGAGAAGACGACCTAAGCTGGATCATGGATCACATTCGTGGGACCTGCCTGATGATTGGCAAGCATTTCCAGATGAAGGAAATAGTCCGAACTCATGGCACAGTCCTCGACACCTTACTAACTTGGAGCGCCGAAGTCTGCTCGGAGAAAGACGTCGTCTGCGAAGTGGGACACACTACCCAGTATCAAGTGACCAGTGATAGCAAGATGTATTCCGTCGAATTCACTATCGATGATGCTTGATGGGCGTGTTTCCCCTTAGCCGTGTCTGAATCATTCGCGGTCAATAAATGAGGGGTTCCTTCGATCGACTAGGCAGCGCGCGCGTGCACATTGAGGCGCAAAACAAGAGTGGTGTGCCTTTCACTTTCAGCTGCCTGTGGGCCCGCCTGCGCCACTGGCGACCCCATACTGCTATCGGTTTGAACCCATGGATAACAATCAACCGAGTGACCAATCGACGGAACCTATGCCCGCGAACCACGACCAGGTGGCGACGGAACAACAATACCCGGAGGTGTCGTGGGCGCAACTTGTTCTCGTCTTTTCAGCCGCTCAAGCACCTTGAGGCCCTAGTGAAGGACTTTCACTTCCCTGTGGGGAACCCTTACGAAGCTCTTTTGCAGAACGGCGCCGCGCCCACCGTAGCCGCGGTGGCGCCTACGCGCCCCACCAGTCTCAACATCCAGCCCATCGATCTCGCAGGCATAGCCTTACCTCAAGCCGCTCCTCCCCCGCCACCACCGTTTCTCTGGCAAGTCTACCCTCACGGCCCGCTATCACGCGATGATAGCATCAATACTTATTTGATGCTCTTGGGAGGCGTGATGGCTGGGCAAGACGACGTCGCTACTCACGGCGGCGGAGGAGAAATCGTTCTGCCTGTGTCGAGTGAGTTGCAGTAATGCGAGGGGTCCTGTCGCACACACAGCATGGGTACTGCCTGTTTCAGACACGATTTCGTTGGGAGCGGGAAGGATCCGCCGACTCTGCGCCTACCACGACGTGGATGGACACACGAGAATTGTACGTCAGGTTTTTGGCGTATCAAAGCCCCCGTGATCTGGAGAAGTCAATGTGTTGATTGGGAGTGGTATACAGTAGAGTCACGAAATGGAATAAAGCCAGGGCGATTCTAATCTTGCAAAATTTCAGCCGGTGCCCCTGGAACTCCTCTGCCGGCTGCTGGAAGTGCTGCCCGAGATCGTCGCCGTGAGTCGCGATGTGCGTGCGTGCAGCAATGCAGTCGTTAAGCAGAGCCCCTTTTCAGGGCGCCGAGAGAATCCTCGAAGCGCGCCGCATGCTGGGGTCGTAGGTAGTTTCAGTGAAACGATGACGACTAGCTGGAAACCATGTTGATTCTGTAGTAAATTGTATGTTTCAGTGACACAATTTGTACATGTGGGAATTCGCCTGCATCGGGTGTGATTCCATTACTTGCTGATTCATCTGCCCGATAAATTTTTCTGTGTTGTGTGTTTTGTGAGATGTGGAGACGACGTGTCAAGTATTATATTGCGCCTGCAACGGAGCGCTGGCGTCCGCCCAGTGACAAAACGGCCACGTGGTTCAGTTGTCCCAGCAGAGGAGTGGCTTGCGCTCGCTGTCACGGTCATCGTACCCTGATGACGTATCATCATGCCTGCAGTGTCCTGTCCGATGCCACTGTAGGCCGCATGATGCTGGGCACTGTGTTAACCTCGCTTCAATAGCACTTTTCTCTTCAGCAGTACACTCGACTGGAACACTCGCTGGCTTGCAAATGCTACCTAGTTGATTGTGGTGTTTGCGAAGCCTTCCCCGATTTTCAAGACTTTGTGGATCTCGTCTCATCGACCAGCTTTCGCAGCCATCCTCTTAACACAAGGCTCATCATTGGGTGTCACAGCGCCAGCTTGGAGTTTTACTTTGCGTAGGCATGCATGTACAGGGCGGCGATGTTGTATAGCGGCGATGTTGTACAGAACCTTGTTGCTAGAGAAGAGGTCCACTTGACGCTGCATCTTTAGCGCCGACGGCGTCGTCCTCTGGATGCTTTGACGAAACGACCGCTTCTCGCGGACCGCTGCGGGCGGCGTCTAGGCGGCGCCCTCGGCCGTCTGCTAGCCTTCTTCCGGCCTCTCTTAGCCACTCGACCCGACTTTCTGGGCGCTGCCCTTTTCTTAGGTTTTTGCCGACGTCGGCGACGGCCCCTGATGGCCGAAGCAATTTTCTGGGTCACGGGTAGACTTTCAAGCTCTTCTTCTCTTCTATCTACTTCTTCCGGAGCAGTTATCTGCGTTGGAGTCTCAGGCGCCAATGTACTTTCAGGACCAGACACACCGTATAGCGCTCGAAGAGAACTCATCCGAAAGTCGACTCAACAAATTTGCAGAATGACGGACGGAAGCTAGCTCGATGTTTAAAAGCCCAGTGTGAGCCGGCGCTTTACCGTACAAGAGAGAGCCAAGCGGTTCGACCACGCTCGGCATCTGACCAGTTGGCCGTTGCTGACGTAACGCAAAGCCACGGTGACTTCTTTCAGAACGGAAGATCGCACTCGGCACCACTGCGCAATGTCGAACTGGAAATTGACGATGCTCTGAAGGCCTATCGGTAGCAGATCGATCTGACGTAAGCAGTCCAGCTTTTGCGCCGCCCACTCATTGGCACCGGCGACAACAGTCTGAGGCTCCAATAAGCCTTCCAGAGACACGAACACTGGTAGGCAGTCGGGTAGGGATGTCTGATAGGTAGCACGGTGCCGCTCTCCGGCAGCGAAGTCGGTCTTCTCATAGCCTAGCAGCTTGGCTAGCTCCACATCCACTTCCAACAAGGGATAAGTACCCGTTTGAATGGTACATCCCAGCGGCGCGTCTTTTGCCTTTCCCTCTTTCTTAATGGTTATTTTGGGGACTTCGGCCGCTTCCCCAAGTTGCGAAAATACAAGGTTAAGCCGCTCTTCGACTTCTGTCAAACTTCTGACGTACATATCACCCGCTATGATTTTATATCTTGGCATGTCAGGCGCTCCGAAGCTGAAGGCCATGCGTAAGTGATAGAGCAGGCCGTCTAGATGAAATGTCGCCTCCGTCAGCGATACCGAAAAGTCTCCTTCCTTGAGAGACAGCGCCTCCGGCAACGTGTAGCTGACATGTTGGATACCTTCACCAAAAGGGCGGCGACCTTTTGTGCTATCCAAATATAGGAATATTTCGCTCATTTTCTAGTTAGGGATCTCGTGACTGGGCAATGATGAACAGGAGACGCGGCTCGGCTCTTCTCAGGGGCGGGTGTCGACTTGGGTAGCAGCACTCTTCGATCGAACACCAACGAAAGTCGATTCTCCGGAAATGTGCCCACGAGCTGATTGCCGCTAGTTCGGGAACGCAATGAGTAGCTCGGCGTCGGACTCGTATATTTGATGCCTACCACTTCGTACGTGTCGTCATGAATGACGGGCGCCGAACTCTTGGCGAAAGTGCTTCGATCCACCGGCCTGAGTCTCAGTGAAACGACGTCACCTGCGGCAAATTTGGGCGGCGTGCCAATAATTCCTTTGGTCAAATTAATGCGATGTCGCAGGCGACGCTCGTAGACTTGGGGGCCTCGTTCGTCCGTAGTATCATTCGGCGAAAGCAAAGTTATCGCATTCGGCGTCGCGTTGACAATCTCTTCCACTCTCTTGAGTACATAGACGCTTTGCCGACTGTGCCCGGCTTCTTTCATATGCGCGATCAGTACTCTTATGTATCTTATTCGGCGCTCCGCGTGACTTGCCTTGTTTCCAAAAGTGGCGCCCGCATAGACAACTTTGAGTCCCCGTTCTTCCATGCGCGATTTGAATGGTTGTTGAAATTCAGGGCCCGGGGCCGAGTTGCATAAACGTAAGAGCCGCCTGGGGCTAATACAGTAGTACGCTACCGAGGGGAGGCAGAGGGGTACATTGTAAGTGCTCCCTCCCCTCCAGATGATATATCGGCGCCATTAATGGACGCTTCGTTCCACCTACGGTACCTATACCGCTTATACAACTCTTCCCTTGTCGACCACCACTACTCCTTTCATCTTGTAAGGCAGGCACGCAAGCAGCGACCCTTTCGAAGGCAGCTGTGACTGTCTTGGATGCGAGATTCGCCGTCGCTTCAATCGCCAAAAGTCCGCTGTAGCCGTCGACCACAATTAGGGCGTACGCCGGGCCGAAAAGCCGCTCAGCTTTCAGATACATGCAGTCAGCGTAGATCGTGTAGCCCCGGCCCAAAGGAAGTGTGCTAAATCGAGGAGGGACCCACCGAGCAAAGGGCTTCCGCTTCTTGTCCTCGCTGTGCCTCTGATAGGGCAGACTCCGGCGTAGGAGGCGCTCCACCTTTGTCTTGCTCCGTCCATCAACTTGTTGTCTGGCTGCGTAGAGGTCCGCTCTAAACGGTTGAGACGCCCAATTCTCCAGCAGCGATTCTTGCGCCGCTTCGTTCTCCGACATTGCACCGTTCGATACAGCGAGTAGTCGAGGGCGGCGTGTTGGTAACGAAGGGTATCACGACGATCCTATTGTCCCCGCCTTTGTTAGCGATATAGAGGTCGATGACGCTCGGCTGGCCGCACTTTGACAGCGGTTGAGTCACACGTGTGACCCGATTACAGATAGCAGTCCAATCTCTGTGATTCAGCTCACAGTGCCAGGCTTTTGTTTCACGAAATGTCGCCGTCGAATTTTGACTGGCGCTGCAGTTTTGGGCCGCTTCAACCGGGCCTTTGCCCCTGTGTCGGACGCCACACAATAGCAGTAGTGGTGGCACAATTATGTAGATGACGAGAGAGATTATTAGGACAAGTTGGATCCGTGCGATCTTCGGTCTGATGACTTGGTTAAGAATTTCGTTGAAAATCATCCTGTGCGCGTTCACAACTGAAATGACCTCGAATGAAGCGATAACCCGACTTATATGCTGTCTGTTTGCAGAGACATGGCCGGAATGATATCGAAACAGGGAATGCGGAGCCTGAAGTGCCATTCGTGCGGACGGCACCATTCAGTGTTTTACAACACGTGCAGGTCCTTCATTGAGCCCCATTTTTACTGTGATGATTGCTACATCCACCTGCCGGTAGAAGAGGGGCAGCGAAGGTGCCTGACTTGCCGCGCCTACAAGAACCGGGCCGAAGTTGATGACAAAGGTGTGACGCAAGTATCTTGGCACGTGACCAGAAAGCAGGACCATTGTACTTTAGTGCTGGTCAACCCGTTTCTCGCCCACTTGGCAGCAGAAATCCCGCAGCCCTGCCGCCACGCCCGAGAGGGCTGCAGGCGCGTCTTCACCCCGGGTACACTGTAGCTATTTTGCCAAACAACAATACAATGCATATCATTGGAGCATACTTCCAGCGGAGATGACGGGGCACAAGGGGCTCTGCGACTTTCGCCCCTTCACGTGCCTCGTGGACGAGCGTTGCGACCCCAGCTACGGCGTCGCGGCCTTCCTGGAGCACTCGAGAAGCCATCCCAACTGCAAGACGCTGCGTAAGCTACAGTAATCCAACTTCTAAGAGCTACGTACATAGGTACAGTACGTGGCAATTTCAGAGGGTAGCAACACGGTGATGACGGCCGTCATGCACCCGACGCCCCAAGCGGCCATCTTCACGGTGGTCGAAGACTCGATGAAGACCGAGCTGTTCTTCTGGAAACGCGGGGGCGACGACTTCGTGCTTGTGACGAGGAAGGATAGAGGGGTTCTTCGTCTGGCGGTGTTCCAAGTCGCTTACGAGACTCCCACGCCGCCCGCCAATGCCAAGTGAGCTCAATATACAGGGGGCACCAACAATCTCGTCTAATACCCCTCGCATACGTATATAATTTCCACCGAATGCACCTCAATTTGACGCTTTCGATTTTGTGGAAATTCCAAAGTAATATTCTGATTTTAGGATTACGATTGGGCAGCTGAGCACGGGGCGCATCACGCTGGAAAGCCGCGTCAGAAGCGTGCGAAGGGCTAGCAACTGCAACGACGAGTGCTTCTTCATCATCAGCAAGAAGGACGTCAACAAGGTTTTGTTGCCCGGCAAAATTAGAATTTTCACGACTGTGACTATCAGCTAGTCCGAGTGCTGCAAATGCGCAAATTACATAGCCCGGCTTGCATTCTGTTTTCTCTCGATAGTTAATTCTAGGTTGATACGCCGCCAGCCGAGGTCGAAGTTTATTTAGATTGTACACACACCGCTACCCTATTCGGGCAAAACGGCGCCACTGTATGCGTATTGTACTACGAACTACGCCGATCCACACAAGTATCACGTTTGTTGCGAAGCTAGGTCCTTTCCTTGCAACGACTTCGTTCGTCTGTGGCTCCTTCGCTCTTTGGCATTCTGCACGGATCTTAGCCGATCGAACAACTCTTCTGCGACATCGCACAGAATCTTGTTTGTTGTCTTCGCACCCACGAACACTCGGCCATGCCACCTGAGGGCTATTCCACTAACGCACAAACAATACAACACGGCATCACAATTATTGCACATTTATGTCCAGCAAAATGCCGAGACAAACAATACAAAATTATTCAGTTTCCTTCTTCAGGGTACATGGCAAAACTTTAAGCTTATTTTGGACATCTACATATTTGAAACACGCTGCTGCGTACAAGTACAGAGTTGACTGTGCTGCATGCTGCACGTTAGTGGAATTGGCCCCTGCTGACTACAAGCAATGCGTTTGCGACCTGTCGCGTCTCCAGAAGCCGCAGTAGAAGAGCTCCGGCGCCCAGTTCGCCATCGTCGTCCCAGTCACAATGATAGGTGACTGGAGACGTATTCGCCTCCACGATGCGATAGGCCATCGAATTGTGCGTTGCCTTTGCGATGTTCGAGCGACGCTTCAACATCGCGATCAAGGGCTGCACCTCGCCCACACTCGAAGCGCCGACCACGTGTGCTTGGAATATTGAGTTCTGCTCGACGACAGGTGTACCCGCGATAAACTCGCTCAACGGCTCCGCTTGAATCGGATTGGCGACTTGCTTCTGATGGAAGGAAGACGTGGCAGGCTTGATCACCTGATCTACGAATTCGCGTACTGCAGCCACCCAGGCCACCAGAACGGGCCTGAGACCAGAAGATGGGTTACGGTACTTTTTCACTTTGTTAGCCCAATGTATGCCTGCTACCTGGTACGATCTTCATTGTAGACATCCTGTAGCAACTTGTCGAGACGCTGACGTTGCAGCACGTCGAGGTTGTTAGAAATGATGACGTATTCGGGATCCTTAGGATATCCGTAGGTCCCGTCTGACGCAACGTGCAGAATACAAAGGAATTTCACGCCAGATACGCACAGTTCCATCTGCGCAGACGTTGTATTTTTGGCCATCACGACTACTGACACGGAATTGTCAAAATTGCTTGCTAATACCGCAGCTACTTCTTGGGTTATTTGGGCCGGCAACATAGTTAGGTCGAGTGCCATTTTGCGTAGATTTTCCAACACTATCGTCAACTATGACAGAGAAGAAAGTGCTACCGTAATCCCATTAGGTAAACACGTTTGAATGCGTACAAATTTAACCCCCGCCTCTCATTTACGCTCGGCTGCTAGCAGTGGCACTTTACTGACCGCGCGGCAGTAATTGAGGGGGGGGGCCGAAAGGGGGGGGGGGGGCAGAAGCAGCCCTTCGGCCGCTCGACGGATGGAAGCGCAACAGCATAATGGAAGGGTTGCCCGCTTCGCCCACCGATTTCTTCCGAGCGGCTCTCTAGCGGCGCTGGTTTCTAAACCCTACGGAAAGAGCAATGCCAACACAACACATTGAGGGGGGGGTACCCTTGGGAGATAGGGAGGGTAGAAAAGCAAGAACTGAAGGTGCCTATGCGTTTACGCGCCCGAAAATTGGCGGCGCAATGGCGCTTTGCGTGTACTGGCTTCTTATGATACCTACCTTGCCACACGTCAACTGCTGCGGATTCCAAAATTGTACCTACGATATGTCTGCGGACGAAATAGGATGTTACGAAGTAGAGGAAATCGTGAACGAAGAAAGGCCTTGTTTGGCTGTTTCTATTGTTCTCGGCGAAAACGCCGGTCCAACACGGCCTGAATCGTGGGCACAATTAGCCATTCGCCTAAAGAACTTCGAACGATACGCAACGCGGCTGGAATCTTACAATGGCCAATGCGAATGCGGCGACACCTGGATATGCGCCGCTGTTGACTGCGACGAGTGAGCGGTTGTTACCGTATCATGCACAGAGACTAGCACAAAACTTGTACGTCCTACATGCAGAGAAACGACGACGGCCGTCGTCGCAACGCGCACAACGACCCGAACACCAAAAACAACAGCCAAATCAGTCGCTACGGAGACAACAAATACGCCCACGACTGCGACTACCAAACAGACTGCGGCGGCTAAAAAGAAAACTGAAACGACAAAGAACACGCCCACGACTACGCCGGCTAGAGCAACTACCAAACGGACTACAACTGCCCGAGCGAAAAAAACGACAAAGAAAACGCCTACGACTACGGCAGCCAGAACGACCACCACGCGCCCCACAACCGCCCGAGCGAAACCGGAAACGACAAAGAAAACACCCACGACTGCGGCGGCCACAACGACCACCGCGCGCCCTACAACCGCCCGAGCGAAACCGGAAACGACAAAGAAAACGCCCACGACTGCGGCGGCCACAACGACCACCGCGCGCCCCACAACCGCCCGAGCGAAACCGGAAACGACGAAGAAGTCGACAACAAAGAAGCGAACTACGCCTCGACCGCGCTCGCAAAGGCACACGACTCGGCGGCCGCGCACGACAACGGCGCCGAGGACAAACCGGACTAAGCGATACATTCGGCAATCATCGGCAGCCGTGTGAGTGCGGGACAACGCAGACCACCGACAATGGAGAGACGCACATCAAATACCTTTACAGAGACTGGATTCTCACAAGTCACACGACTGCACCGATGCACGACCGCACGCGTCCGACCCAAGAATTTGGAAACAATCACACGTGAGCTTATGTAGCATGACAACTGAATTTTGGTTATGTTGAGTAAGCTTGTCAAAATTACAGGGTGGATTCTGGCGAACCTTCGAAAGGGAAGCAATTAATCGCTTTGTGAGTATTCATTTCGGCTCGATAATCTTACGTCATCTCATGCTACAACCTGCCCCATTTCAGCACATGTATTGGCATTCTGCTGACGGTCCTGATCGTCAGCTGCGCGTATGTCGCAGTCAAAGAGCGCCAGCGCCGAAAAAGTGACGTTCAACTTCCGGCGGAAGTCAACGAAAACCCATTCATTATAGCCGTCCCGCCAATGTTCGACGCGGGAGAAGCAGTCGCAATGGAAGCCATTGCCCAGCCGAATGTATGGCACCAACCAGATTTGACGGTACATACCAGGAATGCATCGATTTAGCTCTCTCTCTTAGTGCGTCAACTTAGCAAGTTATGTTCCAAAGTCGGACGCATGCGTTTCATGCGGTAACGTCGGTGCGCCAACGGCAGACAGGGCAAGCCGCCCTAGCCTGCTGCTCACGCTCCTTCATCTCACTGATCCGCCTGGCGGCCTCATTCACTTCCTCTACCCGACGCGCCATGTCCTCCTGCACCCGCCGGGCAGCCTCTTCGGCCTCGGCGGCGCGGCGGGCCTTCTCCTGCCGCATGCGGTCGGCCGCTTTGTCGACCTCCTCTACTCGCCGACGCATGTCGATCTCCTCGTTGCGCCGCGTGGCCGTCTCCATCGCCTTGCGCTCGGCCCTACAAGTTTACGGTACATTAGCACTTGTGTGTTCCTGAATACACCAAAACAATGACAATCATAAGAATAATTCATTGGAAAGGGATTCGAACAATAACTATTCAGTATAACGTCATTCAGCTACAAAAATGACTGCTTCACTACTCACGCCGACGGCGCCATCCCGTCAAAGCAGAGCCCGACGAAGTAGCACCAAAACAGCCGGGGCCTCGGCGCCTCCTTGTCGAACCACACCGACTCCTTGTAGGCGAGCATGGCGTCCTGCCAGAACCCTTGTCCCAAGGCGTCGGTGAGCCATTCAAACGGGTCGCGCCGCTCGTGGTCCTCCATCTGAACTAATCAGGATCGACGACACTTAGCCGATTTCTCAGAACGCAACTCAAAACTAGTACATATTTAGACGCGCCACGGTATAAAAGTTGTGCATGGCAGACACTCTAACCACACTCTGAGCCTCTAATCAGTTTGGGCTCAGTCGAATTGCAATCGAAGATTGATGAACAGAATCGAGCGTGTAATAGTGAGACAAGATAATTGCAGCACTATTCGCGGCCGGCCGCGAAGCCGTCTGCCGCCCGGAAGACGCGCCCTCCTCCAATCTGATATTGATGCTCAACATTACATACGACGCTCGGTCGACACAAAGAACTCCCTCTCATTCGTGTGTATATGCGTTGCTGCGTGGGTGGCCGTCAGTATATGACAAAGAATGAAAACGACACCGGATGAGCCGAAATCTCCCTTCCTTCTCCGCTACCAAGGTCGGCGCCCGCGTTGCACCTGGGTAACTCCGTATTTGGAAGGCGCCCCCTTCCAACCGCAACGAAGGCGCGACAACATTTTCAAACGGAGGCGGCCCACAAAGGGCGCGCGAAACAAAGGCAACTCAACGTCGCGACAACATTTTCAACAAAGCCCAACAGGGGCGCGCGAAACGAAGGCAACTCAACGCCGCGACAACATTTGAACAGAGCCCACAAAGGGCGAAAAACAGCTCAGCGGCGCGCGATCGAAATCCTAATCGATTTCTTCGATGACCAAACTGGTGGCCGGGATCACGCTCTCTCTTCCCTTGATGCGCCCGCTGGAGTCGACGCCGTAACCCCTGCTTCTGTCCAGCCGACGCTTGCCCAGGAAGCCCAGAATGGCGGGCAGCACGACGAAGAAGAGGACGCCCAGCAGCCAGTAGAGGAACTCTGGAAAACGACTGCGCTGCTTCTCTCGCGACGGAACCAACTCCGGGCGCGCGCTTACGGAACAGGGTGTCCCAGTGCTGGAAGGACGCCGCCGCCGACTCCGCGCCTCGCGCCTGCGCCACGGGAGCCTCCGAAACCACCGGACACAGCCAGCCGTCGTCGCCGACGCAGCAGTCGAGCTAAAAGCGGCGTCCATCGAGTCGTTGAATCATTGCGCAAACGAAAACCACTCGCCAGGGTGGTGCGCTCTCTCGGCAGGGCGCTCCAATTGCTCGGGTCGACGGGCTTGTCCTTGCAGTCCAACTCGAAGCTCGCCACGGAGTCCAGTTTGAACCTGGGCGGCAGGCGCTGACCAGCCTCGCACACCATCTTGCCGCTATCCCAAAGGTAGGAGCAAAACTTGCTCATTTTGGCACCGATTGGCTACTTTGACAATTTGAAATCGCGCGCACAACTGAATGAACACGGCGGCATTGCTCACCTATACGTCTCCCTTTGGGCGCGCAAACGCTGCCAACGCCGCACCGCGTAGCCGTGGCGTCCATTCGAGCAGCGGCGAGATCAGCATCGCTGAAATGTGCAACAAGACATTATGAAGCGCGGCTCGTCGCCGCTTCTTCTGCGCTGCTTTCGGTTGTCGCGATCGTCGGGTGTGCTGTGACCGCGCCCTCGCGGCGCGCCGCTCGAACGCGGCCCCACACCCCCTCCTCGTTCTCCACCCGGCGGGCGGAAGGGTAAAGGGGGAAAAGGGGGAGGCGCATTCGCGCTTCTCTGTGCGCGCATCGTGTCAACGGAGCCGACAAAGGGGGGATGGGCGGAAGGCGGCTAAGTCGGCTTTGTGGGGGGCGACTAGGGCACGCGTGTTTCCGGCCTCGCAACAGGGGGTCTTGCATCAATGGAAGCCCGCAATAAAACTACTGTCACCCTGCCTGAAAAGTTCGCACTTGTTGACAGTACCCAAAATGCGGCCTGCCGGCAGAGTAGCGTTGAAAATCGACCAAATTTGATGGCACTTATGGAAATCAAGCACACAATGTTTTCGGAATACTTTTCTCTTGGTTAGCAAAAGCCTTGCGACGCCAATTTTAAGCCGGGGTGAGCCGAAAACACAACCGGAAATGGTTCGCAAAGTCTCAGCTTCGTTCTGCTTACACATTGGTGTTTCCCGAGCGAAATAAACATTAAATGTTGGGATCATTCCACCGCAAAGCACAAAACGAATCTCGCCATACCCGAAAGCCGGAGTAGATTGCCACGGCAGTCTCGTCATCGCAACCAGTCAGATCCACTCTTAACGTATACGCGGTCGGTTTATTAGTCAGTCCGTGCAAATATCTCAGGCCCATGTGATGCTCGGCGCACACTTTGCCGAAACCGATCTCATAAGAGGCGTAGTTTCGGTAGAAGTCGAGAGAGCCGTCGAAGCGCCTTCAAACGAAATGGAACACAATACAACAACAGTGAAACACACAATGAAGCTAAGCAGAGGATTGGAACCGAAATACTGCTTTGAGCTGTGAAAATGTGGTATCTTAGGGCAACCAACACCTACAAAGCGACTCCGGCTAACACGATACGATAGCGGAAATGTATGCAAACTGTGACAAAAATCTACACCTCTGAAACACCGTCCATCCTCCTCCATCCGTGGTCATATCACAGTAAACCTGCACTCTTTCACCACCGATGTTTATGGTGTAAACACCATCGGTTCCATATCCGGCATTCAGAAGGTCATAGCAGTCTTTGGTGTCGGGCAAAGGGTGGGCACTTGCGGTGTGAATCGACAAGAAAACGCAGAGAATTTTTGCAACAATTTCTGAGTTCATGACGATGAGCTTTCTGGTTGTTTAAGAAGACAAAGAGAAGGTTATGAAGTGTTGATAAGCTGAATTCTTTCAACGTTTTGTCAAGCAGGCCCATTAGTGCAACTTCCGGTGATAAACGTGCAGTTAATCCTGCGGTTCAGACGACTTTGCGCTTCAGTGTGAGTAGTGTCGTGGCCCACTGTAACTTCCGGAGAAACAGAACGTTTGCGCCAAAAGCTAATCCGTAGAAATAATGCGAGCTTGAATTACGATTACACGACAGTAAAATGTCGACCTTTAGTATCAATTCGACATGCGTTCATCTGTTGCATTGCAGCTGCAGTGTATCGTTCCTCGAATTCTGCTCACGCCGGCCTTTCGCTGTTTCGGAATGCGAACCCACAGCTTGATGAGTTCTGAAACACGGGTCTCTTGTGCCACATCAGACAAAATGAGAATTAGAAGTCCCACATTAGTTGGCGGCAGTTCCCGACGGCTCTCCGATTGCCGTGCCCGTCTCTCGGACCTGCGTGCATCGCGCGACAGTTCTGCCTCAACTGGCAGGGGCACAATCTAAAATCGACTTTGGGCTGAAGGAAGCCAAGCATCTACAGGCTAAACTCAAATGCCTTTGATGTGTATTCACAGGCACGTGACCAGGTGTAATTGCAGGCAGTGGCACAGGCACAACCTGCAGTCATCTACAGGCTAAAGCCAAATGCTTGCTGTGGCATGCCATAGATCGCTGCATGTTCTGACCAGTCAGTGGCGCGCGCCATCGGTAGCTTCATGACAATTATTGTGTAACGACAGTCCTCTTAGGACTATAGAGATTCTCCTACGGGCTAAACACTCTAGTAGCAATTACTATGGCCAACTCACCCACTCGCACTCTAGATATTGGTCGCATACAACACACTGGAGATTACAGTGGTGTAGTCAGGCCCGTTGACGGCCAAGCCCGGGACGCGTTTGGTACGCGATAGGCTTCCCAACTACA
>JASAMZ010004314.1:0-59336 GCA_030248115.1 Linhomoeus sp. GSCO2_2 | reverse complement strand
CGGGTGGGGACAATGGTGGCCATTCCCAGCCTCTTGGGCTTCCAGAAGCAGAAAGGATTGCGGGGGCGGTCTTGGTGAGGTCGACAAGACTTTACGTCTCGACTTCAAAGGGTGGTCCGGGGCCCAAGAAGCATTAGCTCTCCTCCTCAGATCGATCTTCATCATGGCCGGAACCGGAGGGTTGAACGTATCCTCTGGTATTAGGTCGCCCGGGTTGTCTTCTACGAGCACAATATCATCCTCGCCCATCATAAACGCCCTCTCTCCTTGCTCTTCTAGATTGATATTGCCCGGCCCTAGCAGCAGCAGTGATCGATCGGTATCTTCGCGTTGAATAACCTCTGCCTGCTGTGCTCGGTGTATCGATTTCTTTCTCGCTATTCTGTTGGCGGTTGGCAGGCATTTGTGGCTGTTCGTAGCACTTTGCGGCAGCTCTGTTTGGAATTTCTGTTGAAACCCTTGGCTGGCAAAACGGACTGACTTCCCGGTTGGTTGGGTGTTGGCGGCAGCCAAATTCGAATTGTATGCGGTAGGCGCGTCAAATCGCACCTCGGTTCCCACCGTTTGATTGGGCGATTTGCCTGTTGGTAATAGGCGCACGGTATTTGGCGACGTCTTGCCCTTTTGACTGGGAAAGTTCGATTTGACTGGGTTTTGGCCGGTGGAATTGGGAGGCATTGGAGGAGGAATCAATGGGTTGAAAATGGGAATGTCGGACTTCCCCCCTGCTTGCCAATAAAACGCGTAGCCCATTACCAAATAATATGAGATCTGCATTGTCACATACAGCACTGCGATCTGCCTACACACATACTCGAACTGCTGCAGCATTGCCCTTCTATTAGTAGCGGTATGATCGAGCCCTCGGATTTCGGCGACTTGATGACACTGGCTACTGAACAGGGGCCCCGACTGGGAGTGGGCTAAGTCGATGCGCAATCCCGACGAGCTAAGCTTCCGCCTCTCTAGGCCTGAGGGCCTCCGACACCCCCATACGGCGCTGTTGGAGTGGTGCCGCTCAGACGCTACATCAAACGACTTCCATGACTCCACGCGAGATTCGACCCCTTGGCAACTGACGAGATGTTGGTCCCGACAGGCTCCAGCAGCAGCTTGGCCCCTGCCTACTTTCCCCTCGCTCGAATTAGTCTCACCCTCTCCCACTTCTTCCACTTCTTCTGCGCATTGCGCGCACCCGTGCCTGGGGCCGTGCCCCCGTCTACTCGAAGAGCGGCGCGCTTTCCGCCTTCCCGACTCCATACTACTACCACTCTCCACCCACGAGGACGACCCGGCACGCATCCCGCTTCTGCACATGCAGCCTCGATTCATTCGAAGGACACTCGCAAGCGCAGTCTATCACCGTCGACGTGAGGCTGACTTCTCAGTCCCGGCCGGCCCACAAAAACATGGCAACTCGCCAAAGTGCCCGCTAACCTTCGGACAGCTTCAAACCCCTGGAGTTCCAACTGTTGGGGGTGATCAGCCCGCCTCAGCTCTCCTCGCTCTTTGGGGCTTTCGGCCGTCGTTGAGAAGGTGCACCGCCCGGCTAGTGGCCACCCGGTCGAAGCTGTGAGTTTGTGACGAATTAGGGTCACGCCACGATTGTGGGACCAGCGTCGCTCTCACGGATCAGCGACCAACTGGCCCCGACGGCAACGGCAAAATAAAAGGCTATGTGCAAAAGTGACAAACTGTCCTCGAGATCGTAGCCGGTTGTGACCGCTCTGCGTTCGTGAAGAAGGCGATTCGGCGGAATTGTCGGTCCGGCGCCGCTTCGGAGTAGGCGGCGCTTCGACTTCGCACACGATCCCAACTTCCACAGGCGCCACTCCTTCACAAGAATGCGTATGCGAACACAACACTTACGATACACACGAGGTACTTTTACGGCGGATTCACTTTACGGCGAAACAGGAATCAAAGAAGTTCAAAGGCAATCAAACTTTCGGAAACTCAAAGAATCTGAGAAACTGCACTTCGAAAGTCTTCGTGCACGACGCAATCACAACTTCAAAGGTTCGAATTGGCGCTCTTGACGCGGCGGCGAAATGGCTCAGGCGAAGAGAGGACACTGTAGAACTGGAAGACGAAATGGCGAAGCACATATGTAGCAGCACGAACGAACGGAGCCTGGAACAGGAAGGGAGCGAGATTACACGCAAGTACATCGAGCGACCGGCGTTCAAACGGCGTAAAAGCAAAAGGAAAGGGAAGATGGACGGGAGCAGCTGGGCGACGGAAATAATAAGTCCAACAAGGTCACAACGACACGCTAAGATGTGCCGAATATGTTACCGCGTGTCGTTGTGACCTTTGCGCAGTTTGTGTGGATGATTTTAGTCGAAAATGCGTTCTTTCAATCAATACTGGTACTATTCTTTCTTTAACAAATTGGTGGGCGGCGCAAAGCGCCGCATTTGCTACACCATAGGAATATCGTTTAATACTCTTACTTTTACATGCTTCATACTTGGAACATATTCCCCTTTCTGCCTTTAGGCATTTTACATGAAATACTCTTACTTTTTGATTGGCGGAGCCAATCAATCAACCCACGTTACCGATGTAGGCCACCTTGAGACACGACTGTAGAGCCTCTCGTACGAGTTTGACACATTTGGCTAACGTAACATATTTGGCTAACAAAACTTAACAGGACAATTTTGGGACACCTATGTAGGGCCTCCTGAACGATCAGGGACACTTTGAGGCACGCACAAAACGAACAGGACAATTTTGGGACACCTATGCAGGGCCTCCTGAACAGCGGGGGTACTTTGAGGCACGCACAAAACGAACAGGACAATTCTGGGACACCTATGCAGGGCCTCCTGAACGAGCGGGAGCACTTTGAGGCACGTACAAAACGAACAGGACAGTTTTGGGACACCTATGCAGGGCCTCCTGAACGAGCGGGGGCATTTTGAGGCAAGCACAAAACTTAGCAGGACAATTTTGGGACACCTATGCAGGGCCTCCTGAACGAGCGGGAGCACTTTGAGGAACGCACAAAATGAACAGGACAATTTTGGGACACCTATGCAGGGCCTCCTGAACGAGCGGGGCACTTTGAGGCACGCACAAAACTTAACAGGGCAATTTTGGGACACCTATGCAGGGCCTCCTGAACGAGCGGGGGCACTTTGAGGCACGCACAAAAGTTAACAGGACAATTTTGGGACACCTATGCAGGGCCTCCTGAACGAGCGGGGGCACTTTGAGGCACGCACAAAATGAACAGGACAATTTTGGGGCACCTATGCAGGGCCTCCTGAACGAGCGGGGGCACTTTGAGGCACCTACAAAACTTAACAGGACAATTTTGGGACACATATGCAGGGCCTCCTGAACAAGCGGGGGCACTTCGGGGGTTGGTGTTATACGCGCGCAACCATCAGTGGGAAGAATGGAAGGCGGCCAGACGAGATGCTGATGGACGTTAAAGCGTGATCTGGAGAAGAAGGAGAAGGAGAAGGAGAAGGAGAAGGAGAAGACGGAGAAGAATTCACCCCCCGCCGTTGGGACAAGAAACGCGCCGCGATCCTTTCTGGGCCTGTAACTTTCGCTACACTGTACCGATTTGCACCAAATTTGGAATTTAATCTCTTTATGATAAAGCCCATTAGTGTACCAAATTTCATCCAATTCCGTTTAGTACCGCCTGAGAAATAAATATCGTGATGATGGGAAAAGGTGCGCGCGGCCTGGATGGAACATATTATGGTTTGGCGCTGCCGCGCCAACCATGATATAAGAGCGCACGTCAACTGCGCGCAGTGCTTAGTGTTGCGCGATCGATATTTTCGCGATTTCTGGAGATTTAGCAATCGCCCAACGTCGAGACCCGACTGGCGAGAGGCGCCGACAAACGGCGGTCAGTTTGGTGCATAGCCCGTCGCGATTCGTCAACTGTATCTAGTGTTTAGCGTTATGCTGACAGACAAACTGACAAACAGACACCGTTAGCCGCTTAGTAACAAGCTTAGAGTAACAAGCTTAGAGTAACAAGCTTAGAGTAACAAGCTTAGAGTAAAAACTGGGTACCCGATGATGGTTGATTGGCATTGTATAGTGTTTTGTGCATTTGAGGAGTATATTCAATAGTGTGTCAGAATAGAAAGTTGAGCATTTCTTCGGGGAGTATCGCCGCAGTTACCTCGAGTTTCCAGAGAAAGTTTGTGCCATTGTTGGGCAATCGATGCCTGTAAGGCGCATTGGTGGGTACTGATCCATAAATGGATCAGGAATGTTCGCCGCAGGTTCACTTTGGAATGAAGAGGGTCTAAATGGGACGACGCACTTTTCTTTTGGGTCACAAATGCGGACGGTAGCGGTATCGTTGCTGTAGATTGCAGAACCGCACAGTGAACAGAATTGCCGCGTTTCGTCTTCGACTGAATAGGTGGCAAAAACGTACGTTGCCGGACACATACATGGAAAAATATTGCTAAGTTTTAGCCATTTGAAATTGACGAAAGCTGCCATGATTGAAAAAAAAATCTTGAAAATATTCCTAATTTTGTGAATTCTAAAATCTGAATCTGCTGTATAATTACTTGACATTCTACTCCCGATTCATCCACGCAAAGATATTTTGAATTTTTAGTTGTTTAAAATTGTCGAAATTTGGCAATTTTGAAAAGAACCTTGAAAATATCCCTAATTTCGTTAATTATAAAATCTGAAACTATTTGAGAAAGACTTGGTAGACTATGCTCGATACATCCGTGCAAAAAAGTTTTGAAATCTAAGCTGTTTGAATTTGTCGAAATTTGAGAAATTTGACAAAACCCTTGAAAATACCCCTAATTTCGTTAATTATAAAATCTGAAACTATTTGATAAATACTTGGCAGACTATGCTGGATACATCCGTGCAAAGAAGTTTTGAAATTTAGGCTGTTTGAATTTGTCGAAATTTGGGAATTTTGATAAAACCCTTAAAAATATCCCTAATTTCGTTAATTATAAAACCTGAAACTATTTGATAAATACTTGGCAGACTATGCTCGACACATCCGTGAAAAGACATTTTGAAATTTAAGCTGTTTGAAATTGGCGAAATTTGGGAATTTTGCCAAAAACCTTGAAAATATCCCTCATTTTGTTAATTATATTCGCTGAAACTATTTGATAAATACTTGGCAGACTATACTCGATACATCCGTGCAAAGAAGTTTTGAAATTTAAACTGTTTGAAATTGCCGATATTTGGAAATTTTGACAAAAACCTTGAAAATATCCCTAATTTCGTGAATTCCAAAATTCAAAACTATATCACAAATTCATCGCGTCTTATGCCCTTTCCATTTCAGCAAAAACTTTGCCGATACGACTTGTAATTAAAAGTGTCATTTTTGACATTTTCATATTTTAATTGTAAATATCTCGAAATAGCGAAATTAGCAACAGAAACGGACAACGGCACGTTACTCAGCGCATTCGGCTCCATTGGGTGGCACTAACCGTCCTGTTTAGTTTTGTGACACACACGGACACACACACACACACACAGACCCACGAACGGACACACAAACAGACATTAGCGTCCGTATATATACTCGCCGCCCTGGGGGGCGGCGAAAAAACTGGGTACCCGATGATGGTTGATTGGCATTGTATAGTGTGTCGTGCATTTGAGGAGTATATTCCATAGAGTGTCAGAATAGTTAGTTGAGCATTTATTCGGGGAGTATCGCCGCAGTTACCTCGAGTTTTCAGAGAAAGTTTGTGCCATTGTTGGGCATTCGATGCCTATATGGTGCATTGGTGGGTACTGATCCATAAATGGATCAGGAATGTTCGCCGCAGGTTCACTATGGAATGAAGAGGGTCTAAATGGGACGACGCCCTTTTCTTTTGGGTCACAAATGCGGGCGCTTACGATACCGTTGCTGTAGATTGCAGAACCGCACAGTAATTGCCGCGTTTCATGTTCGATCGAATAGGTGGCAAAACATACGTTGCACGACACCCATGGAAAAATGTTGCTTAGATATAGCCATTTGAAAATGCTGAAATCTGCCATATTTGACAAAACCCTTGAAAATATCCCTATATTCTTGAATTCTAAAATCTGAAACTGTTTCATAACTACTTGACATACTACGCCCGGTACATCCACGCAAAGATATTTTGAAAATTTAGTTGTTTGAAATTGTCGAAATTTGGCAATTTTGAGAAAAACCTTGAATATATCCCGAAATTCGTTAATTGTAAAATATACAGGGTTTTTTTATGGTTTTGTCAAAATCCCCAAATTTCGACAATTTCAAGCGACTTAAATTTCAAAGTTTCTTTGCACGGAAGTATCGAACATAGTCTGCCATGTATTTAACAAATAGTTTCGGATTTTATAATTAACGAATTGACGTATATTTTCAAGGGTATTTTTGAAATTCCAAAATTTAGACAATTTCAAATTGCTTAAATTTCAGAATGTCTTTGCATGGTTGTGTCGGGCATAGTCTGCCAACTATTTAGCAAATAGTTCTACAGGGGGTTTTTTTAGATGACCACTTTTCGTTCGGCCAGATTTTGTGCAAAACTAAACCAATGTAAGTGAAACTTTAACACATGGTCAGAAAGGCTTTGGCATTTTGTATGTTAGATGCCCAGCTAAATTGGTCTTGCACTGCGGAAATTACAGGGTGTCAAAGTTCAGGGCGGAAATCTCACGATCGGCCGACTTTGAAGCACGGTAACTCGGTCGTTCCGCCGCTTTTGCGGACGCGGCAAATTGCATCGGAAAGGTCTTTAAACAAGCTTTAATTTGCCACAAGAACGAACTTCCTATGTCGTGTAACGGCCGAGTTACAGCTCGTCGAATATTCTTGGCATTGATCAGAGTCCCCCTTTCCCAGCAGATGGCGGTCTGCGACTCTCCAGAACGCGTTATCAGAAACTTTGACGGCCGGTAACTCGGCCGTTGGACGACGTAGGAAGTTCGTTCTTGTGGCAAATTAAAGCTTGTTTAAAGACCTTTCAGATGCAATTTGCCGCGTCCGCAAAAGCGGCGGAACGACCGAGTTACCGTGCTTCAAAGTCGGCCGATCGTGAGATTTCCGGCCTGAACTTTGACACCCTGTAATTTCCGCAGTACAAGACCAATTTAGCTGGGCATCTAACATACAAAATGCCAAAGCCTTTCTGACCATGTGTTAAAGTTTCACTTACATTGGTTTAGTTTTGCACAAAATCTGGCCGAACGAAAAGTGGTCATCTAAAAAAAAAACCCCTGTAGAACTATTTGCTAAATAGTTGGCAGACTATGCCCGACACAACCATGCAAAGACATTCTGAAATTTAAGCTATTTGAAATTGTCTAAATTTTGGAATTTCAAAAATACCCTTGAAAATATACGTCAATTCGTTAATTATAAAATCCGAAACTATTTGTTAAATACATGGCAGACTATGCTCGATACTTCCGTGCAAAGAAACTTTGAAATTTAAGTCGCTTGAAATTGTCGAAATTTGGGGATTTTGACAAAACCATAAAAAATATCCTAAATTTCATTAATCATAATCTATGAAACTATTTGCTAAATACTTGGCAGACTATGCTCGACACATCCGTGCAAAGAAGTTTTAAAAGTTAAGCTGTTTGAAATTACCAAAATTGGGGAATTCTGAAAATACCCTTGAAAATATCCCTAATTTCGTTAATTATGAAATCTGAAACTATGTGTTAGATGCCTGGCAGACTATGCCCGACACAATCATGTAAAGAAAGTATGAAATATAAGCTGTTTGGAATTGTCGAAATTTTGGAATTTTGACAATACCCTTGAAAATATCCCTAATTTAGTTAATTATAAAATCTGAAACTATTTGATAAATACTTGGTAGACTATGCTCGACACATCCGTGAAAAGAAATTTTGAAATTTAAGCTGTTTGAAATTGTCGAAATTTGGGGATTTTGACAAAATCCTTAAAAATATCCTAAATTTCGTTAATTATATTCGCTGAAACTATTTGCTAAATACTTGGCAAACTATGCTCGATACATCGGTGCAAAGAAGTTTTGAAATATAAGCTGTTTGAATTGTTCGAAATTTGGGAATTTTTACAAAACACTTAAAAATATCCCTAATTTCGTGAATTCCAAAATCCGAAACTATGTCACAAATTGATCGTGTCTTATGCCCTTTCCATTTCAGCAAAAACTTTGCCGATACGACTTGTAAATAAAAGTGTCATTTTTGACATTTTCATATTTTAATTGTAAATATCTCGAAATAGCGAAATTAGCAGCAGAAACGGACAACGGCACGTTACTCAGCGCATTCGACTCCATCAGGTGGCACTAACCGTCATGTCTAGTTGTTCCGGACACACACACACACACACACACACACACACACACACACACACACACACACACACACACACACACACACACACACACACACACACACACACACACACACACACACACACACACACACACACACACACACACACACACACACGGACACACAAACAGACATTAGCGTCCGTATATATACTCGCCGCCCTGGGGGGCGGCGAAAAAACTGGGTACCCGATGATGGTTGATTGGCATTGTATAGTGTGTCGTGCATTTGAGGAGTATATTCCATAGAGTGTCAGAATAGTTAGTTGAGCATTTATTCGGGGAGTATCGCCGCAGTTACCTCGAGTTTTCAGAGAAAGTTTGTGCCATTGTTGGGCATTCGATGCCTATATGGTGCATTGGTGGGTACTGATCCATAAATGGATCAGGAATGTTCGCCGCAGGTTCACTTTGGAATAAAGAGGGTCTAAATGGGACGACGCCCTTTTCTTTTGTGTCACAAATGCAGACGGTTACGGTATTGTTGCTGTAGATTGCAGAACCGCACAGTGAACAGAATTGCCGCGTTTCGTCTTCGTTTGAATAGGTGGCAAAAACATACGTTGCCGGACACATCCATGGAAAAATATTGCTAAGTTTTAGCCATTTGAAATTGCCGAAATCTGCCATGTTTAAAAAAAAGCCTTGAAAATATCCCTAATTTCGTGAATTCTAAAATCTGAAACTGCTGTATAATCACTTGACATACTACGCCCGATTCATCCACGCAAAGATATTTTGAATTTTAGGATGTTTGAAATTGTCGAAATTTGGCAATTTTGACAAAACCCTTGAAAATATCCCTAGCTTCGTTAATTATAGAATTAGAAACTATTTGCTAAATACATGGCCGACTATGCTCGATACATCCGTGAAAAGAAATTTTGAAATTTAAGCTGTTTGAAATTGTCGAAATTTGTGGATTTTAACAAAATCCTTAAAAATATCCTAAATTTCCTTAATTATATTCGCTGAAACTATTGGCTAAATACTTGGCAGACTATGCTCGATACATCCGTGCAAAGAAGTTTTAAAATTTAAGCTGTTTGAAATTGTCGAAATTTGGGAATTTTGACAAAAACCTTGAAAATATCCCTAATTTCGTGAATTCCAAAATCCGAAACTATGTCACAAATTCATCGTGTCTTATGCCCTTTCCATTTCAGCAAAAACTTAACCGATACGACTTGTAAATAAAAGTGTCATTTTTGACATTTTCATATTTTAATTGTAATTTCTCGAAATAGCGAAATTAGCAACAGAAACGGACAACGGCACGTTACTCAGCGCATTCGACTCCATTGGGTGGCACTAACCGTCGTGTCTAGTTTTGTGACACGGACGGAGGAACGAACAGACCAGAGCGTCCGTATATATGTTACACCCACTTTCCGCAATCCACCCAGAACGCGCAATATGGCGCATTCTGGGTGGTCGTTACCCAGAGTCCACCATATGGCGTGTTTTGGGTGGCGATCACCCAGAATGCGCAATTTGCATGAGTGAAAGCTACCAGAAGCGCTATAGCAGGGAAGGGGCACAGCCGGCCTGAGCAGGAGGTGAAGTAAATGGAGGAGTGTTCACCCCACTTACAGTTTGCACTAAAACTCGGTCGGCGTCGCGCCTGGCGGGTCGAAAACTGAGGCTTAGCGCGACCACCAACTTCAGGGCGCGCTCCGCGCGCCCTGAAGTCGGTCACCGGTCGCGTTAAGCCTAAGCTTCGACCCGCCAGACTGCGACGTCGACTGACTCTTGTGAACGGTGGGCGCAGGGCGAGCCTAAGCATAGCCTGAACTGAAAGGAATATACTCTGTCTTGTCTCTGTTTAATGCAAAGAAGCAAGAGGCCGGCGACTATTGCGTAGTCTGGGTAGCGACCACCCAGAAGGCGCCATTGTATTGCATTGTATTGCATTGAATAGCAGCGCCACAGGGGGGTCTATAGAGTGCAACCAGGGGGGGGGGGGGGTGGGGGCCCAAACGCGGCAGAAAGGCGAAAATATGACGGGCGCCACATAACTCAATTCGCCGTTGCTCGCACGTGCCTGCACCGATCTTGACAAAATTTTGCACACTTATACATTAATACCTATGTTGGCTTTCGAACGATGTATAAACGGACCGTCTCAACGCCGCGATCGGGGGAGAAATTGGACGAAGTTTGAAATTGGCGCCATTTTGGCCGATTTCCGCCGCGTCAAACTTTATTTTCTAGCTCACGCTAGAGAGGAGCTAAAATTTTTTTGATGCGATATTAGCGATACGGAATTATGTCCTCTTTCGAATGCAAGTGGTTCCAGCCCGATCGGTGCAGGCACGCGTGAGTTACCACCTAAAACGTGGCCGCGGTCCGGGATTTTCGGAATTTCTGAAATTGTGAATTTTTGGTTTTTTGCCCGTAACTCCAATGGCACCCACTTGCACCCACTTTCCGCAATCCAGCCAGATTGCGCAATTTGGAGGGTTTCCCTCCAAACTGCGCAATATGGCGCGTTCTGGAGGGCTACCCCTCCAAACCGCGCAATCTCTGGTCGGCGGCGCTCAGCAGGCCTGAGCAGGAGGTGAATTTGATGGAGGAGTGTTCATCCCACTTACAGTTTCCACTAAAACTCTGTCGACGCCGCGCCTGGCGAGTCGAAAACTGAGGCTTAGCGCGACCACCAACTTCAGGGCGCGCGGAGCGCTAAGCCTAAGCTTCGACCCGCCAGACTGCGACGCCGACTGACTCTTGTGATCCGTCTCTGGGCGCAGGGCGAGCCTAAGCATAGCCTGATATCGAAGAAAACAACTTCCTGGTAAAAGAATTAACCGTAAAAGTTAAAGAATTCAACGTTCTAGCAGCTGATTGCACGTTCTGGAGGAGCTGCCCTCCAGAACGCGCCATATTGCGCAGTTTGGAGGGGCGTCCCTCCAAATCGTGCAATATTGCACATTCTGGAGGATTGCGCCGTCCGGATGCGACATATGTACGCTATTGTCTGTTCGTGTGTGTTTCTGTCTGTCTGTCTGTGTGTGTCACAAAACTAGACGTGACGGTTAGTGCCACCCAATGGAGTCGAATGCGCTGAGTAACGTGTCGATGTCCCTTTCTGTTGCTAATTTCGCTATTTCGAGATATTTACAATTAAAATACGAAAATGTCAAAAATGACACTTTTATTTACAAGTCGTATCGGCAAAGTTTTGCTGAAATGGAAAGGGCATAAGATGCGATGAATTTATGACATAGTTTCTGATTTTATAATTTACGAAATTAGTGATATTTTCAAGGGTTTTGTCAAAATTCCCAAATTTTGACAATTTCAAAAGGCTTAAATTTCAAATCTTCTTTGCACGGATGTGTCGAACATAGTCTGCTAAGTATTTAGCAAATAGTTTCAGCGAATGTAATTAACGAAATTTAGAATATTTTTAAGGATTTTGCTAAAATTCCCAAATTTCAACAATTTCAAACAGCTTAAATTCAAAATGTCTTTTTACGGATGTGTCGAGCATAGTCTGCCAAGTATATATCAAATAGTTTTAGATTTTATAATTAATGAAATTAGGGGTATTTTCAAGGTTTTTGTCAAAATTCCCAAATTTTGACAAATTCAAACAGCTTAAATTTCAAAATTTTTTTGCACGGATGTATCGAGCATAGTCTGCCAAGTATTTAGCAAATAGTTTCAGCGAATATAATTAACGAAATTTAGGATATTCTTAAGGATTTTGTTAAAATCCACAAATTTCGACAATTTCAAACAGCTCAGATTTCAAATTTTCTTTTCACGGATGTGTCGAGCATAGTCTGCCAAGTGTTTATCACATAGTTTCAGATTTTATAATTAACAGAATTAGGAATATTTTCAATGTTTTTGTCAAAATTCAAAAATTATGACAATTTCAAACAGCTTAAATTTCACAATGTCTTTGGGCATAGTCTGTCAAGTATTTGGCAAATAGTTTCTGATTTTATAATTAACGAAATTTGGGATATTTTTTGTCAAGATCCTCAAATTTTGACAATTCCATATAGCTTAAATTTCAAATGTCTTTGCATAGTTGTGTCGGGCATAGGCTGCCAAGTATTTAACAAATAGTTCTAGATTTTATAATTAAACAATTTGGGTATATTTTCAAGGTTTTTGTCAGAATTTCTAAATTTCGACAATTTAAGCAGTCTAAATTTCAACATATCTTTGTGTGGATGCATCGAGCACTAAGCCCAAAAGAATAGGGCGTCGTCCCATTTATACACTTTTCAATAGGGCGTCGTCCCATTTATGCCCTTTTCAATAGGGCGTTGTCTCATTTACACGACTGTATGCCTGCGGCGAATTTCTCTGATCCATTTATGGATCAATTGCCACAATTATAAGCGCAAAGTGTGCCTGCGGCGATCCTTCTGATCCACATGTGGATCAGGTACCACGAACAAATCCAAGACCAACTGCGGCGAGACCCCACCAAATTGTCGACTAAATGTCTAGCGGTACTTCACTATCCAGTTCACTTTATCGCGCACACGCTCTCAAGTTTACACTGATGCCAACGTGGTGCCACAGTTTTTAGACAAAGCTTGTTGCGCCTATACTTCAAGCTCAATGGCCGCCCAGTACTAAGGTCCAGGCTCTGGTGGGGGGGGGGGGGGGGGGGGGGGTGGATGCCACCGCGACGTAACTGGTGAAATGAATGGTACGCAAGGCGTGGTGTCCACTGCGACAATGACCAAGTACTCGCACAGCACAGAACGTGACGATCAGAATGGTCATCACTACCTTCTCTTGTTTCTGGTCGAAGAGGCCGCTTCAGCCAACTCATTAGCATCCTGAAATCGCCCTGGTTTCTTTGGTCAAATATTCACATAAGTATCTTGGATTTTGACGTTGTTTACTTCCAAATAAAATCATTACCTCGTCATTAATGTCTTGCAGAAGGGGACTGACAGACTCCTCTCGTCACAGGACTGACTCCGCCTCTTCGTCTGAGCATTTCGTGACGCTCATCAGCGCTTATTTGACAGACTATATGGACGTAGATATTGCGTGAACTGCACCACTACGTATGTACCTCCGATATAAGAACTGCAGAATCATACGCCGTCCGGTTTGGCCCGAAGCTTCCATAGACTATAGAGTCGCTCGAGTTGAGTTGCATAGGTTAAATAAAGGTCAATGTCTTGGCACATCTGATTTCAGCGTCATACACCCACTCATGCAGGAATTATGGCGCGAAACGCAAAATTAGTCGCGGCTGTTGGCCCTCGTGGAGAAGGCCGCCCAGTGGGAAAAGGAGCTGGCGCGCCCTGATTTGGGGTCGGCCGATGGACTTTGCTTCGATCGTTCGTATGCGTGCTATGAGATACAATTTTCGTTCCAAAACCGTTCGAAAGCTTGTTTTGTCCTCTTCAAAATGGTGCAAGTCGCATCAAATTAGCTCCAGTGTAGCGAAAGTTGCAGCTCACAGAAGCCAGCAAGCCTTGAGAAATTGACCAATTTTGCGTTTTGCGCCACAATTCCCGCATGAGTGGGTGCATGACGCTGAAAATTGGTATCAGATGTGCCAAGACATTGACCTTTAACCTGTGCAAGTTTCACTGCGTAGAGTTTTCTACCACTTGCTGTGGATGGGTGGGGGGGGGGCTGGATTTTTGGCACTCCGCCGCTTGAAAAGCGTATGATGTGCCGAATATGTTGCCGCGTGTCGTTGTGACCTTTGCGCAGTTTGTGTGGATGATTTTAGTCGAAAATGCTTTCTTTCAATCAATACTGGTACCAGTAGCGGATCCAGGGGGGGGGGGGCGGTGTGGGCGCCCCCCCCCCCCCCCCATTCGGCCAAACCGCCCCCCCCCCCCTTCCCCCTCCCGAGAAAAAACCAGGCAAGTCGTCCGGGGGACGCAGTATACTCCACAAATTTGAACTCCTACACACGGTGACTCCTCTGCTGTTGTGGCCTCCTGGCACCCCCATTCGCAAAAGCAATGCTGAATTCGTGATCTACATCCCAAAATACCCCAGATTCGACATACAACACCCCTAGTTTCCTATGGACTCCGGGAACTGAAATTCTGCACTTGTAGTACGGTAGCATACAAATTTGTCGTAGGTACGTTCAAACATCATCTATACACTGAACGGATGCCAAATTCGTAATCAGCGCCCCCGAAAACCCCGAAATCGAGTATAGTATTGCCAAAGTCGACCCGACGCCCAAAATTCAAACCGACGCGGCAGGGATACTGTAGCGCTGCAAATTTTTCAAAAATACTTTTCTGTGCCAGATTTAAGCGCAGAATCGTTTGAAACCACTTTTGGAACGATTCGGCAACGCATTCGAGCGCTATAGACGCCGAAATGCGAAAATCGCAATTTTCGACCCTGGAGTCAAAAAAGTCGCAGTGTAAGAAAGTTTTTTGTGTTTCGCCCGATTTTCTCCGTTAATGGCTCATTCGTTAGAGGACATCTGGGAAGGAGCACCAAGAGTGGTCTCGCCGCTCTAGCTGCTACCTAGCTCGCACAGCAGCCCGTCAAAGTCGACCCGGGGCCAAAAATCGCGAATTTTTTAAATTTGGCGCCAAAATGGGTCCCGCAGCGATCCAATTCTTTTTTTCCGTGTTCGGCACTATCGAGTACTACAACATATCAAAAGATAGTATATACCATTATATGCAACTTTTTCGAGTTCTACCTTGTACTATGCCTTTTTCAGTACTTTGAAAATTTAAATTTTTGAATTTCCCGCCAACGGGGTCCCGCAGCGTGACCCCATATGTCGTGCACGCTGCCCACCCACTAGGCCTACCCAACGCAAAAGACCGTTTGCAAATCGGCCGCTTCACGCGCGAACGCCAGACGGGCAGAGTTTCTGCGTTTCGCGCACAATCGCTATATACTCCACACTTTTTTGTGGAGTATAAAAATTGCGCGGCAGCACCTCCAGAGCAAAAAATTTTCGCCTGCGGCGCTACTTTATAGCACTTTTGTACCAAAATAAGACAAAATCAGGCAAAATTTTTGCCTGCGGCGTTATTCTATAGCACTTTTATACCAAAATAGGCCAAATGCCTGCGGCGCTATTCTATAGCACTTTTATACCAAAATAGGCCAAAATTGGGCAAAATTTTTTTGTACCAGCATAGGTCAAAATCGGCAAAAATTTTCGCCTGCGGCGCAAAATTTTTTTATGTGCTTTAATAGCATTTGGTCCCCCCTGTGGTCTCAAAAATCACCCCCCATTCCAAAATCCTGGATCCGCCATTGACTGGAACTATTATTTCAATGACAAATTGGGCGGCGCTTCGCGCCGCATTTGCTACACCAGAGGAATATCGTTTAATACTCTTACTTTTACATGCTTCACACCTGGAACGTATTCCTCTTTCTGCCCTTGGGCATTTTACATGAAATACTCTTACTTTTTGGCGTCTTCTTTCGCGCAACTTGGTCGTGGCGTCAACGACCTCGACTCGACACTTACACATCAACCAAGCTGAAACGAACGAACACAAGCGAATTCTCAGCACGACGAAAACACGACGTCAACTGAACGCCTACATACATATACATGTATCTACTGATTCTTGCTCTTGTGTTCCTGCTTCAATTTCTGGCGCTCCTCGTACTTCTTGAGCGCGTCGGCCTTGGCCCTGTCGACAGCCTCCTGGACGTGAATGCAGGGACCGCCGCCGCAGGGGCCGTTCTCCAGCGTCCATCCTTCGGGCATGAAGGTCTGACCCGGCAGACCCTCCTCCTCCGTCTCCTACATCAAAGGGCGAGGTCGACGGCGCTCTTTGTTGCGGCTACCTATCAGGGTATTCCACTCGTCGTGAGAGAGAGGTCTGCGATTCGCACGTCTGGGCGCAAGGTAATCTCCGAACCTTGTCGAAAATCTCCTGGGCGTTGGGCCCCAGCTTCGCCTCCCAGTAGGCCCTGCGATGCTTGGCTCCTTCCGACTCGAGCCTCTCGCCCCATCCGTCCTCTGAAAGCACGCAGGGCGCAGTGGTTTGCTTGCAGCGTCTTCGGTTCAGGCTAAGGATTCTGAAGGCCGCACCCTCCTCTTCGACGGCGCCGCCGACGGCCGACTCGAACTCGTGAGGACAGGCCTTCTTCGATGGAGACGACGACGACGCCGCCGCCGACGACGACGGAAGATCAGCGGGAGCAGGAATCGGCTCCTTCTCCGCGCCGGCGGTGGTTCCGCCTCCCCTCCGCAACTCCTGCAAGGTCGGCGTAGCGCTCACTTGGCTTCTACCGTAGTGCGCTGCCGACTATCGACACATATAGACCGAACAGCGGCCGTCAGACGTCTCTGGCGCTGTAGCTCAGTAAGTTCGTCAGCGAATGTCTTCGGAATTCGGATAGAAGCAAATTGGAAACTCACATAATTTTTGTTGCGAATACTACGATGCTCCATCCTTGTTCCAATTAGAGGAGTCAACTTGCGCCTTCAAAGCCACAGAACAAAGCAAATCACCACCTTCTAAAAAGTCAACGAAACGACGACAGGCAACTGACGAAAGCGGGGAAAATCACCGTGTAACACTGGCGCGCCGCGCGCCACGTCACATGCCTTTCCAGCTTGGGTTGGTAATTGCGGTGCCGGTGCCGGTGCAAGCTGGGTAATTGCGGTGCCAGTTCGCGGTGCCGGGATTTTCTCACGACTGCGGCCACGAATCGTCGAACCGGCATGGCACCCTACGTAATTGGGTGAGCTGTTTCTGCCGCAAGTAGACATTTTCGCTAGTTGTAGCGCCGCCCCCGCAGGCGCCTGGGAATCTGTTAACTTCCACTGTTCCACTCCGCGCAGCGTCCAAATTCCGTATATTGTATACGGATCTGGACAATAATTTTGTACATGGATTCTGGATTTGCGCAAATTAGAAGATATTTGGACGAAGTACGTTTTCACACGCCTCAAATTGCTTCAAAAGTGACCTGATTGAGTCGGTTTCTGCTTTTTGGCACTTCCCCCTCCAAAAGGGACGAGTGCTATATGGATGAAGTTTCTGTGTAAACTGGAACGCTCCTAGGTCGATCTAGAATTGGCCGATTGGGGCGAATTTTTTTATTTGATAGGTCTCTGGACGGCGCAGGGTGCATCGAGGGTGTCGACATCCGTCCTGGACTCGATTTTTGGCAAGTTGCCAAAATCCGTTTTCTTGGCCTCCGCCAAACTTTGGGGGCCTAAAACAAGCTTCTGGTAGAACGGAGCGAGAACAGTTTTGGGCCGAAGATGTAAAGGACATTGGGCTATCTAGTACGCGAACACCGTTGGGCTGGGTCTGGGCCTGCCCAGACCGGGTAGCAAAAACCGGGTTTTTCGACCCAAAAGTAGGGTTCGGTTTGCCATTCGTGGTTTTTCTGTTTTTCAACCCAGCCGAAAGTTATTTGCTCCAGTGAAAGCGCTTGGATAGCTCTTTCCAGAATCGTTTTGTATGGTGGGCTCAGACGTGGTACCCGCCGGAAAAAATACCCCAAATTTGGGTACCGGGTCTCTGGAAAAAACTTCGGGCAAGTGTAACTTTTGATAGGGTGCTCACAGCGAGATGGAATAAAGACCAATCGATAGAGGTCGGCGAGCTCTACAACTTTGGTGTACTTCAGTTTTTTCAGTATGACATAATTTCGGGTGACATTTCAAAAATCGATTTTTGGGCCGAAAATCAAATTTTCCACGTTTCACTGCTGTTTGCTGCGCAACTTGATTTTGAAGATATCGGCTGAGTTTTTGAGGCTTGTAAAGCTCTAAATTATGGCAGAACCACAACTTTCCGCGGGGTCAATTTTTTTGGTAAAATTTTGATTTTTTCGGTATTCTGGTGCAATGTGGGGTCAGTGAGATATTTCGGTGTCAATTGTACTTTCACGTTATGGAGCATCTAGAGATACGTTGGCTTTGTTACAAGCACTTTTTTCGCCCGACGCGTATTTTGGCGGGAAATTTTGAATTCAAGATTTTGGCTACCAGGGTTGCTCCGACCACCTACCGTGTAGGTACTCAATTCAGGCTTTTTAGGGTCGCTGATCACGAAACTGGCATTGCATTTTCGTTTTGGAGACATTTGAGACTGTTGAAGAATTTGCATGTTACTGTGTGGGTTCAACTGAAGCGTTACGTGCTGTACGTCGAATGTGAGGTTCTAGAGGGTTGCGATTTCGAATTTGCTATTGGTTTTGCGATGGGAGCGGCCAGGGGGCCGTACTGATCATCGGCTAATTGGTATCCTGCATCATGCGTGAGCCGACTTTACCTACTAGAATTCGTTTGTAGGAGGGGAGGAGTGCCCAGCGGGCCTTTGCCCCCGTCTACTAATCTTGTCAATCCTTCCTAAAGGCCGGTCACGTAGCCTATCGTAGCGGCATAACCACCAAGAACGAGAACTTCTCCAGAACGGCAAATCACATGAAGATTCTTACAACACAAATAGCGAAAATTTTCCCCAGCGGCCAGCGGTAGGCAAATATTGAACAGTTTCTTTCGTCTGCAGCGCTATTCAAATTTGGGTGGGGATTTTGGGCGCTTTTAATAAATCGCTTTGCGCTTTTAATAAAGTCACGAAGCGCTTTTAAATGGCAACTAGCGCTTTTAATTTGCCACGACAGCTTTTGCTTGCCGCTCTTCGGAACTGGCAGGAGGCGCTTTTAAAATGGCAGAACGCGCTTTTAAATGGAATGTTGCGCTTTTAATTCCTCCGGCAGTATTCCCCTGGACTTGACGCGGTGGAGGAGCCTATTCATGGCACGCAGCAATGGCCAGGCATCGCTGTTTGCGCGACAGGGCAAAGCAGGGAAGGGGCTCAGCCGGCCTAAGCAGGAGGTGAATTATATGGAGGAGTGTTTATTCCACTTAACGTTTGCACTAAAACTCGGTCAGCGTCGCGCCTGGCGGGTCGAAAACTGAGGCTTAGCGCGACCACCAACTTCAGGGCGCGCTCCGCGCGCCCTGAAGTCGGTCACCGGTCGCGTTAAGCCCAAGCTTCGACCCGCCAGACTGCGACGCCGACTGACTCTTGTGGACTGTGGGCGCAGGGCGAGCCTAAGCATAGCCTGAATTCAAACGAATTACGTTGTCAAGGGATAGCAATGTGTTCAATCAAGCAATGCGAATGTTGGACATCCAAGTTACGTGAATGCACACAGAATGCAACGAGAAAGTCATTCATTCAGTGCGCTCGCTTATATCCCCACCGTCTGCCTTTTGGTTGACCAGCGGCACGGCTCCGCAGCTTCCACGGAATTAAAAGCGCCAGTTGCCATTTAAAAGCGCTTCCGGCCAAATTAAAAGCGCACCGCTGCGTTTCGCGGCCGCCAGAAATTAAAAGCGCAAGATGCCAATTAAAAGCTGGACGTGCCATTTAAAAGCTGCAAATATTTATCCCCTTCAAATTTCTGCCTGCGACACGTGCGACACTGTACTGGTACGGCCCCTACGCTGTTCTTATCTTCTGACAGCGAAAAAGTAGACATTCGTTGACGTAACAATGTACGCGCTACAGCTTTTCTGATTGCAATGAAATTTTAGCACAATCTAAAGAACATATTGCCGTTCGCGCTCCCAAAATTTGGTTTGTGCCGAAACACGAGATTTTCAAATTTCCGTGGCGGTTGAAGATCTTTGGACGAAACACGGTTTTCACACGCCTCAAGTCGCTTCAAAACTGACCTTCTGATTGAGTCAGTTTCCCGCTGCTTTTCAATCCTTCATAAAGTCCGCCTACCGGTACGTAGCCTACGGTAACGGCATCGTGCAGGACCGATTTCAGTGGAACCGCGATCAAAATGGCACCGCGATTATCACCAAGATCTAATAGTTCTCCAAAAGGGCAAATCGTAGGAAGATTCTGACATCACCAACGGAAAGAGCTCACCCGATTACGTAGCTTCCCTTGTCAGTTCGATGATTCGTGGCCGCAGTCGGGAGAAAATCCCGGCACCGCAAACTGGCACCGCAATTACCCAGCTGGCACCGGTGCCAGCACCAACACCGACACCGCAATTACACAACCGCTGTTTCAAACTCCTAGCAGCTAATCCCTTGAGCGGGGTGTTGCAACGACAATTTCAAAACATAATTACGGTAGCATATATACGCGGGCGCGGAACGCGGCACCACCTGCAGGCGACAAGCGAGAGACTGACGACTGAAGAAAGACAAGACGACAAGAAGATCACGGCAGTTCTTCAGACGAACGTCGCCTCCACGTAGGCCTGTTTCTGCCGATGCTCCTTCGTCAGAACATTCAGAGTGGGCGTACCGGTGCTAGAGGGGGACACCCACGTCGCGCATCATTCACGACTGCTGTACTGTACTTTCGAATTTGGCGAAGGCTCGCAAGCTGCTTATGACAATTTCAAGTTCTAAATCGGGTTGAGCGCGTCAGCGCTCAACCCAATTTGTTCGGCCGGGGGCCAGTGCGCCCCCGGGGACTAGGGGTTAGTACTACGTCATATAGGTAGACTTAACCGATCGGGCTGAAATTTCACCATAGATGTTCATAGTAACAAGAAGTATTGTGCTAAAATTTCAGCCAGATCGGTTGAGTGGTTCCCGAGATATTAAACAAAAACTCTCGAAAAATTCCCCGATCTTCGTCTGATCGCAAGGTTTTCGGCCTCGTTCTCGCGAACGGTACTAGCTAGGGCAGTGGTTTACGGCGCGTTAAAACCGCCCACTAACCGCATTTATTATGTTCAAAAATCACAGAGATCGGTTGAGTATTGCGGTCGTAGGCCCCGATCAAAAAATGGTCAAAATTTTCCGCTCAAGACGGCCGAAGTCCCGCTCAAGACGGCCGAGCTCTGCTGGTGCATGCTGGGGCGCCAATCGAAGTGCTCCCCCAAAATACACTATGGGGTGATCAAAAGTGTATAACATTGCATCTTCCTAGGTTGTTTGAGCAAAAAAATACAAGGTGGCAAAAGTCCGGCCAGGTACAGATCCGGGGCTCGGCTCAAGACGGCCGAGCTCTGCTGGTGCAAGTTAGGGCCCCAATCGAAGTGATCCACCCAAGACCACCATAGGGCGATTAAATGTGTAGAACATTTCATCTTCCTAGGTTGTACGGTTCCTGAGATATGGAGGACCAAAAGTCAGAATCGGCACGCATCCGGGGCTCGGCTCAAGACAGCCGAGCTCTACTGGTGCATGCTGGGCCGCCAGTCGATGCAATTTACCAAAGAGCACCATAGGGCGAACTAAAGTGTAAAACATTTCATCTTTCTAGGTTGCATGGTTCTTGAGATATGGGTGCACAAAGGTTGGAACCAGTACAGTATGACATTATGACGAAGCCGTAAAATTTGTATAGTCGATGTCGAAATGAACTGTAGAGTGGTGATATGTATTGGAGGTGTTGAGAGTGGACTCTAGAAGGGTGGTGGGTGACGGAACGGCATTATGACGAAATCGTAAATTCGTATAGTCAATGTCGAAATGAACTGTAGAGTGGTGATATGTATTGGAGGTGTTGTGGGTGGACTCCAGAAGGGTGGTGGGTAACAGATGACATTATGACGAAATCGCAATTCGTATAGTCGTATAGCTGTCTGTGCATCCAACCTCCTGAGGCCAGACCTGTCTGTGCATCCAACCTCCTGTGGCCAGGCCTGTCTGTCCATCCAACCTCCTGTGGGGTTTTCGAGGACACAGAACACGAATTCAGTGTTTGTTTCTAGATTCGAGCTGCCCTTTGCTCATGACCTCAATGGTACCCACTCCTGCAAACCTGTCCGTGAGGACGAACCCCCCCCCCCCCCTCCCACTGAAAGTGTCCACTTCGTGGACATGGACAGGGAGTGTATTCTAGGAAAGTTCCCCCCCCCCCTAGTGGGGGGTAAGGACAGGTGAATTTGTTCGGGCTGAAGTTGAACAGGCTGTGTATCTCAGATGACTTCTCAGCCTCTGAGCTACACGAACAAATTCAGCGTGCTCTGTTTGCGGGTGCCAAACTCACTTCAGAGTGAGCAGTGCAGCTCTGAATTACATAGCACTAAGTCCTAAGTACATACTTCGATTCGATACATCGTGCTGGCATGTGATGGCATGGCACTGTCTATGCGCGTGGGTTAGTGGGTGCACGGACGCACGGCGCCTGTTGATGTAGGAATCTGGGTGGGTGAAGGGGGGGGGGGGGCGTTGCACTTGCACATGTTGCGCTGCGCTAACTGCATATTGTTACGTTGTTTGAGTGCTGCAGTGGTAGACACCTACTCGCGTTTCGTCAGTGGTGACGGGTGAGTGAGGCGCGTACCCGCCTGCGCGTTGCGCCTATGTGAGAACCGTCGTGCGTGTGAGCAGAGCACGCTGAATTTGTTCGTGTAGCTCAGAGGCTGAGAAGTCATCTGAGATACACAGCCTGTTCAACTTCAGCCCGAACAAATTCACCTGTCCTTACCCCCCACTAGGGGGGGGGGGGGAACTTTCCTAGAATATCATTGTCTTGTGCAGCCAATAAACGTCAGTTCCTTATCTCCACCACGATCTCCAGCCAATCAGCACAAATAGTGAAATTTTACCAACGCTAAAACTCGAAAAGCTTGGGCAAGTCGTTCATTCTTTCAATTTCGGGTCCATTCAATTGCGACCATTTCTACAAATGGGTCGCAAATCCGATGACGACAGAGACGGAAGTTGAAAGTCGGACGGGGACGGTAACGACGACGGCAAATCCAAAGGAGGAGGAGCCCTGGCCGAGCGGATGAGCAGCAGCGCCAAGTGCTGCAATTGTGGCCACCTCTTCTGTGAAAACTGCAGCGCGGTCGCGGACAGCCATACCGCGTCTGCCGAGGCGGCCGCTTCGGGCCAGAAGGAAGAACATACATGTAGGCGCGATTTCCTGACGACAAGAAGGAGGACGTGGGAGGCCAGCTGAGGGCGTGCTGCTGCAAGTGTGGCCACCGGCTCTGCCGCTTCTGTAAGGGAACCGCCGCCGCCGACGCCGCCGAGAACTGCCACCGGTCTTCTCGAACCACGAGAAGGCGACAGCGAGGAAGAGGAAGGAGTCGTGGACGGGCTAGCAGAGGCCGACAGAGGCCGGTCGATTCCAACGCAATCGACAGCGCCGCCTGCGACGACGGCCACCTAGGAGACGACGAGGTCTCTGGGCGACTTTCGGCCTTCAATGTTTTCACTCCGCCAAGCGATCAGCATAACCCGCCTTGCTAATACAACTGTAGGAGAGCGGCGACGACGGCGGCAACTCCGGCATCGGACCTGTCCCACAAAGACAGAGACGGGCGCGCCGCCGCCGACGACGAGTGGGACGAGGACGCTCCACGTCGACAAGAGGCGCGTCTTCGTCGGACGTACGTACTAAGCGCCCTTTGCTCAAGTTGAACCGGTCGTCTACCAATCGATCACACACCGTATTGTCGCTTTGATTATTCAGGAGTCGCCCATCCCATCATTCGCTGGCGTCACCGCACCAACAAAGCGCACAAGGAAGGACAAGAGCTGGAAGACGCCGGAGCCAGGGAAGAAGAAGCCGGAACTCTTCTCCGACGTCGTCTGAAGCAAGGGCAGAGCGAACCAACTTCCTGCTCTCCCAGAGGGTCTGTAATGGCCTCTGCTCGAGTGGAGTGGACGCAGCTCCTAGCTATGCGCCTTTGTTGTTTCAGCGACGGACGGCTAGCGTCGGCAGAGCTGGGAGACCCCCATTGAAGATCGTGAGGCCGATGGTGCCAGTCGTCCCTGTGGCCCGGGCAAGGGGCCCGCTCTTCCTCGACATACAGGAGAGGAGGAAGGAGGCACTAGAAGGGCAGATTCTATTCTACTTGAGGTCGGCTTTCTTTGCGGACATGCCCATCCGCTCGGACTCCGTCGACAGCAACCACTTCATCCTTTCGGTGAGAGAGGTTCCGCTCGATGCTTGTCCGTGTTTCCTTTTGTGGTGCTTACTTCCTATTCTTATGATTATAGCTCGCCATGGAGGCGGCCCCATTTAGATCGGAGGAGGAAGTGAAGGAAGCCGTCAACCGTCTGCTGCTGGACGGCTCAGTATCCTTCGTCGTGCCCGTGTGTTCGAGACATTTCTGAACCACTTGCCATATGCACGGTCGCATTTTGAGCGCCGTTCCGTTTAGAGCCTAGACGATAACGCGTGGCGCTACTACGGGAGTGACGACGTCGCCGTCGTCAAAGAAGACATGGTGAAGACTGAAGAGGGTCATGAGGCGAAGAACGAAGACGGTCAGGAGGCGACGGAGGACGAGCAGCAGGCGATCGGCTGCAGCGTAAGTGTCTGACTCGGCCCTTCTCATCCACCGTGACGGCAAGCCTTCTCTTCCAACAATCGACATTTACGCCAAATTGTAGGTCGCCAAGGAGGACGCTGAGGACGAGTTCGCCGCCGCGTCCACTGGAAGTCTCTGCGTTGGAGGAAGCAGTTCGCCTTCTGAAAGGAGTAAAGGAAGCGCAAAGAAGACCAAGTAGTTCCTCGACAGGGTGATCTAAAAGCGATCTTCCGTGTGCTTTGTGGCGTTCCGTCTCGATTTCGCCTCAAGAGAACGACGAGAAGGCGAACAAGCTGTGTGTGTAAAAAGTTCAACCTATACTTTGTGTCTGTCAAATTTTGGTGAGCAGTATAGTGAACTTTGTGCGCATCGTTAGCCGCATCTGGAGAAAGTGTCTTGAGAACGTGTACCTTAAGAGACGCTGCCCGAGAGAATCGACCCTCAGAGGCCAAAAGTGGACACGAATTTTCGACCTTCTTGGATTTTGCTGATTTTTGGATATGTTAAATTAGAAGTAATTCTAAGCATCCTAGTTTTTGTCCCAGGCCGCTGCGACCTTCCTAGCGCGAGATACAGGGTGCCAAAGTTGACCTACTTGATGAAATTTCGGCTGTCCAAACGACGAAAACTGAAATCGCTCTATCTCGTGGTAGCCTGAATGGAACAAGCTGATTTTTGCACACATGATAGAGCTTACATACGCCTATAACATACTTGGGTTTTAAGCCATTTGGCCGAGCGCATCCCGCACAGCGTTGAAAAGCCCGTCTTCCGCGGTGCTGTCGAAAAAAATCAATTTTTTCGGTTTTCGCCAAATTTGTACCTAAAATCGGCATTTGTCGGAGCCAAATTTTTTTCAGGATGAAAGCCCATTCTATTGCCCTTCGATTGATCTATAAATGAAAAAAATCGTCGTGCCCATTTTTTGTGAAAATTAACCAAGTTTGGCTTACATCGGCAATTTTGACGATCTGGACGGCTCTCACAAAATTGTTCCAGCTTGGGCCAAGGTAAACAGACAAGCGCGATTTCTTGCATGGTGATGAACATCGCATACTTCTATAACTGGCACAAGTTTGGGGCAATTGCGTCACACGCGGCGGCTACACTGTTGGAAAGCCTAATTGCTCCATGATGCACAGAGTGGAATTTCGTGGGTTTTGCTCGATTTCGACAGACAATTGAAAATTGTCGGAGCCAAATTTTTTATAGGATGAAAGCCCATTCAATTGCGCTTCGATTGATCCCAAATTGAAAAAATCGTCGTGCCCATTTGTGGCCAAAATGGGCTTGCAAAATCGCCGGTGCCCTTGAAAACGGGATTTTGACAAAAATCCATTCAAAAAGTTCTGCTTTCTGGGCCTGCAGCCTTAGTGTTTCAGGGAATCTCAATGTTTTGTGCAGGATTTGATACCCCTACAGAGGCGTGTTTGCATGGGACGTGTTTTACCAAAATTACGCAACACGCACCACGTCAACACGCGCAGGTTAAAATTGACATTTTTCACCATATGGGCGATTACAAAAATTTCAATGCCAGATTGTAGCTAAGGGTGTCCTCATATTGTATTTCAAATTTCATCAAAATCCGTTCACTCTATCTTGCGTTATAAGCAGCCGTGTAGACCCTACTTTGGCAAAAATCGAGGATAACGGTCAAATTCAGCCGGCTTTGTCTATATCTCAGGAACGAAGCAGTAGAATTGATTCAAATTTATTCTGAATTGAGTACGACCTTTGGTCTACAGAATAATGCAAGCCCCATCTCATTTAGCTTCGAGGCGCGCCAATGCGACTCGATTGCAGGCATGATATTTGTCGGACAAAATGCCACTTACTCACATCAACTGTGCGTCTTCAATGGCTACAATTGGCTTATGGACAAACGTCAGCGCTATCTGTAGACCAAAGGTCGTACTCAATTAGAATAAATTTGAAGCAATTCTCCTGCTTCGTTCCTGAGATATAGACAAAGCGGCTGAATTTGACCGTTATCCTCGATTTTTGCCAAAGTAGGGTCTACGGCTGCTTATAACGCAAGATAGAGTGAACGGATTTTGATGAAATTTGAAAACAATATGAGGACACCCTTAGCTACAATCTGGCATTGAAATTTTTGTAATCGCCCATATGGTGAAAAATGTCAATTTTTACCTGCGCGTGTTGACGTGGTGCTGGTATTTTGGTAAAACGGTCCCATAAACACGCCTCTGTAGGGGTATCAATCCTGCACAAAACATAGATTCCCTGAAACACTAAGGCTGAGGCAAAAAGCAGAACTTTTTGAATGGATTTTTGTCAAAATCCCGTTTTCAAGGGCGGCGATTTCTAGCCCATTTTGGCCACAAATGGCACGACGATTTTTTCAATTTGGGATCAATCGAAGCGCAATTGAATGGGCTTCATCCTATAAAAAATTTGGCTCGACAATTTTCAATTGTCTGTCGAAATCGAGCAAAACCACGAAATTCCACTCTGTGTATCATGAGCAATAGGCTTTCCAACAGTGTAACCGCGCGTGTGACGATTGCAACTTGTGCAGTATAGAAGATGATGTCATCACCATGAAGAAATCGGGCTTGTCTGTTTACCTTGGCCAAGCTGGAACAATTTTGTGAGAGGAGACGTAAAATTGCGATGAAGCAACTTGGTTAATTTTCACAAAAAATGGGCACGACGATTTTTTTCATTTATAGATCAATCGAAGGGCAATAGAATGGGCTTTCATCCTGAAAAAAATTTGGCTCCGAAAATGCGATTTTAGGTACAAATTTGGCGAAAACGAAAAAATTGATTTTTTCGACAGACCGCGGAAGACGGGCTTTCAACGCTGTGGGGATGGGCAAATGGCTTAAAACCCAAGTATGTTATAGGCGTATGTAAGCTCTATCATGTGTGCAAAAATCAGCTTGTTCCATTCAGGCTACCACGAGAGAGCGATTTAGTTTTCGTCGTTTGGACAGGATATCAAGTAGGATTTGGACCCTGATCTCGCGCTAGGAAGGGAGCGGCTGGAAAAAACTAGGATGCTTAGAATTACTTCTAGTTTAACATATCCAAAAATCAGCAGAATCCAAGAAGGCGAAAATTCGTGTCCACTTGAGGGTCGCTCGGGAGGTAATAGAAGTAGCTACCCCCGATACGGTTGCTGACAGCTGACTAAAGCTCAGTATACGGGGCTATATACGGATGATACGACGCCGTACTGATGTCCTACCGTTAAACCGACACCAACAAAAAACTAAAGGCTCATAGGAATCCCCTTGGCGTGCGACTCTACGTAACATCATGGAAAACCAAAGCTTTGGCGATTATAACATCTTGACATTTTGAAATTATCATTTCTGTCAAATTTAGTACTCGCAAAAATTCTTGTTTTATCATTCTAAATTTAGTACTCGCAAAAATTCTTTATGACTAATTATCGAGCCTCGCTGCCATTCTAAATATCGCTCTAGCCAAACGAAAATATCTACACTTTAAATTATCTAAAACCAAATAAATAAAATGTAAACTTAAATCTATTGACTCGACCTTACCATTTTTCACATCATAAAACGTTATTTTTGTAATTTGAATTGAAAATAATCCGATTCTACTAAATCCACATTCAAAATATTCTTTTTACAATCTGTCTCCATCAAAAACCACATAAACAAAATCAACATCATAATCTAAATACCAAATGTAAAAACTTAAAACTTGAAATCTACATCCCTACTTTCTAATCATAAATACGCTATTTAATTTTAATAAAATAACCGCTTTAAATCCACATTTAAAAAATCTTTTTGTACAAATACCCTCACCCCTCCATTTCTGAAGAAATAATCTATCACAGGAAAAAGGATGACATTTTGAATTAATTGCGAATACGAAAATCGAAATAGAACACAAACACATCACGTAAGGACACCTCACCACATCATTCTCTCACGACGAACACACACACACACACCCCCCCCCCCCCCCCCCCCCCCCCCCCCCCCCCCCAACAGAAAAAAGAAGATCGAACACCCGCCGCTAGCGGGAAAAAAGCTATCAGGGTACCAACTGAGCAATGAGACTGATCAGTGCGGCCTCCTGCCTGGCCACTCCATTATCAAAACTACCCAAAAAGCAAATTCGGAATGGCAACCTCTGGGAACCGCTCTGGCCCCAGTAGTACAACAACCAAGCGCAGCGAGTCGTATGCGTATAGATGCTGGCGCGGGCGAGAAGGTGTACTGCACCAGGCGTTGGGGACTTAGTAGCAGTGTATCTATCTGTTCCATTCCATGTCAGATTCGACTTCATATGTACCTGCGCACCGTCGTTCTTCTGTGTCTGGCGCTCTGCGTAATTACCTTCCTAATGTACTGCACAGCAACGTGGCGATCATCCCTATTTATTCATACATTCTCGCGGCGTCTCATCTCACCAGTTGGTAGGGGAGACGAGGAGGTGGGAAACGATAATAGGTACGATTGATTGGTAGAGATGTGCGGTCCGGTCCGGTCCGGGTGGTCCGGGCAAATTCAGTCCGGTCCGGTCCGCCAAATTGGGCCGGTCCGGTCCGGGTAAGAATAAAAATTTTCCAAAGCAAAAATCTCATCTTCGTCGCCCAAAATTGCCAGAATTTACACATAAGCGTGTGCGCTCGATCCGCGTTTGCAGTATAAGGTAAAGCATTGTATCTTTCTTTTCGTTCGTCATACTGGCATATCGCGCGTGTAGAGTTTGCGAGCTTCTTCCGTGCTTTGTGAGGACAACCGTGCTCTCCTTCTTCGCACAAGCTCAGCAAGGGGCAACGCAACAGGTCTCACAGAGTCGAAAGGAAGGCATCTCAAGTCGTGTGTGTGGCGACGGACGGCAAAGCGACGGAGCGACAAAACATATACGTGCGTGAGAACCTCACAAACAAACCCCTCGCTGTTAGAGGCGCCTAGAAAGGAGTCATCCTTGTGTTCTTAAACGTGCCTGTTGCAAAGAACGCGCTCGGTGACAAGACAAGGAAACCAATAATTCCCAAAAGACGAACGAATCACAGCGAACAGGGGACACTTCGCAGCGACCGCGTCGTTTGCGTCGACTTCAGATTTCAGCACTCAACTCTCTCCCCATGAGTTTGATGAGACGACGACAGGGAGCGAAGAACGAACCAAAACGTACCCGAAAACGCACACAAAAGGGCCCCAACTCGGCAACAACCAACCAACGCAACAAGAGAACGGATTTCTGAGACGCGCGCGCACCACCCTATTACCTTACCTAATCTCTAGCGTATGAGGACGGAAGGAAGGGAACAACAAAGCGCGAAGAATAAATATACCTTCTCGCGCCCACAACGAACACACACACGCGCGCGCCAGCCAACGCTGGAGCACTCCAAAAGTGGGGGAGCGCGTGCGAGCAGCAGCTTTGAGGGAAGTGCGCGTGGAATTTGGCACAGGCAGGCGCCTAGAGCTCCTCGTGCTTCGTCTCTCCCTCCTCCTCCTCTTCCTCCCCTTCTTCATCCTCGTCTTCGTCCTCCTCGCCCTCCATCTCGGCGCGCTCCTGAACACGAGCACCAAGTTATATAGAACACGTGACGACACACAAGTATCACAACAGCTTACGCGCCATCAAGTTTTCAATTTTGACTAGCTAAATTCATTCTTCAGACGACTAGCGTTAGTTGAGTTTCGGTCGCTAGATCTAGACTCAGCTACAAAGTGCCAGCGCGACCTCATCAGTAGATGACCGGCACTATACTTGGGCAACAAATACATATGGCAAGATAATGTTTATTCAACACAACTCAGTGATAGCACTCCTGACCTTATCTCAGTGACGTAGCCAGGATTGACAAGTGGGAGGGGCAAAAAATTTTGGAGTGGGCAAAATTTGTTACCCGTTTATTCAGCGCTAACGAGTACAAAATGAGCAAAATGGAAACTTCATACTTCTTATAGTGGCGCAGGCAAAAATTTGACTATTGAGCGCCGTATACGGCGCCGTTAGCGCCGCATACAGCGCTAAACTTTGTGTGAAAGGCGCTTTTAAATTACGGCGCTTATGTGCCGCAGGCGACAAACTTTTCTTTTGCTTGACATCTGGGGGGAAGCAAAGCTGCCATCTGGGGGGAGTATTTGCATCGATTGCCCCCCCCCCCTCCTCCCTGGCTACGCCACTGATCTATCTAAGCAACTCAGTGGCGCACACAGGATTGGCAAGTATGATGGTAAAATTTTGCGCGGCAACATTTCTCACCCGTTCTAGTATTAACGCGCGCAACTCTGCGCAGCAGTTTTGTCAGTTTCTAAGGTAAAGTCTCCCACATTTCTAGTGCCTGAGGCAAACATTCTCACTATTCACAGCGCCTGCCTGCGTCATTTAGCGACTGTCCTAACCGGATTACGGTAAGTGGCGCAGCGAAGGCGCCGCCAACCACTAGCGGGCCCAGGGGGGGGGGGGGGGCAGGGGGGGCACTGCCCCCCCCTTACGGTCCGACCTTTTAGAAAAAATTTGCTTAAATGACACAGGAATATCAAAAAATTTCGCCTGCGGCGCTATTTTGTAAGAGAATTTGGCATTTAGGGACCAAAAATCGCCAAATTTTCGCATGCGGCGCTCAATTTAGACAAATTTTTGTACAGGGAGCATGAAAAACGTAAAAATTTTCGCCTGCGGCGCAATTTTGAATCTAAATTTAGGGTATCTAACAGGTTGCAAAGGTCAAATTTCGGCGATTTTTAACGTTAAAATGGCCTAAAAGTGCGAAATTTTCGCCTGCGGCGCTTTGGAAAATTTTTGGATTTTGTGCCCCCCCCCTATCGGAAAATCCTGGGCCCGCCACTGCCGCCAACGCACCTCGTCAGAGGGTCCGGCGCCCTCCTTGCCGCCGCTGTCGAGGAACTTGGTGAAGCCCTCCATTGTCCTCTCACCGTTGTAGTCGATCACCTGAATGAGCGTCGAAGGTTCTAGCGCATAGCGCAACGAAGATCGCGAACTCTTTCAAGACTCAAGAGTGGCGCACTTTGTCGGAGTCCTTGGGGAAGAACTTGATGGTGGGGAAGGAGTGGACCTTGACGTCCTCCAGCTCGTTGGCCGTGGCGTCCATCTTGGCGATGACGATGTCCGCGTTGTCCGCGTACTTCTCCGCCAGCTTGTCCCAGGTGGGCGCCAGCTGCTTGCAGTGGCCGCACCACGGCGCGTCTGCCGTCATACAAGAAGATGAGGTGGGGCAGGGAGGGAGGGAGGGAGGGAGGGACAACCACTCACAGAACTCGACGAAGACGTCCTTGTCCTTGTTCTTGGCCACTTCGTCGAAGTTCTTGCCAACTAGCACCTTGACGGGGTTCTTGTCCCAGTCGTCCGGGATCTCCTCCGACATCAGGTGGGGCTGCAAGGGCGCCACACTTCGGTTCGGAACTCGTTTGCCGTTCGGTTACGGTGCTCCAACCACCGAGGTGCGAATATCGGTTGCGCAGAGCACAGGCGCGCCATTCAAACTCCACTATCAGCAGGGAAGAAGCAAGGGCGCAAAGCGCAGACCTTGAGCTTGCCGTCGAGGTACTTCTGCGTGAAGGCCTTGATGTTGTCGGCGGTGATGTCGTCGAAGTCGGGCTTGTACTTGGTCATGTCCTCCTCCAGGGAGATGAGGCGGACGGCGGGCAGCTCCTCCTTCTTCAGGCCGAAGAACTCCATGATCCGAGCGTTGTCCTCTTCCCCAGTGTTGATCAGCACGAACAGCAGCTGCACAATGTGGAAAGTGAAGTGGGTGTCTTTTCATCGGGCGCGACTGGTCGCAATGCTAGGGTGGGGAGTTAGGAATGGGAGGGGGCATAACAACAACTGGATAGTTCACGACACAACTTCTCCTAAAAGGTGCGAAGACTCGCCTTCTTTTGATACAAAAGGTGCCACAATGGACAAACAAGCTGCTTTAAAAAAGTTGAGTTGTTTTATTAATACAGAGTGGTTTGTGAGTGTTTTAAAGTGGAAGAGTAAAAGAGTGGATACTTTTGTAAAGTATTTCGAAGCCTTTCCGATATGACGCGCGCCCGCCCGGAGTCCACTATTCATGCGCTACTTCTGACACGCTCCTTTCTGAGAGGTTCTTGCAGGGCAACATTGGGATCGCCCGGGGTTAATTTTTTGAGCAAGACACACGCATTTCTGAGCGGTTGTTGCAAGGCAACATTGGGATCGCCCGGGATTAATTTTTATACTCCACAAAAAAGTGTGGAGTATATAGCGTTTGTGCGCGAAACGCAGAAAATTACAGTCAACGGCGTTCGCGCGTGAAGCGGCCGATTTCCAAACGGTCTTTTGCGTTGGGTAGGCCTAGTAAGTGGGCAGGGTGGACACCAAACGGGGTCACGCTCCGGGACCCCGTTGGCGGGAAATTTAAAAATTTAAATTTTCAAAGTACTGAAAATTGGGTTGGGCAAGGTAGAACTCGAAAAAGTTGCATATAATGGTATATACTATCTTTTGATATGTTGTAGCCCTCGATAGTGCCGAGGCGGCAAAAAAAGAATTGGATCGCTGCGGGACCCATTTTGGCGCCAAATTTGAAAAATTCGCGAATTTTCGCTATTTTCCGACTTTGACGGTTTGCTGTGCGCGATAGGTAGCAGCTAGAGCCGCGAGACCGCTTTTGGTGCTCCTTCCCAGATGTCCTCTATCGAATGAGCCATGAACGGAGAAAATCCGTTGAGACACAAAAAAGTTATCTTGGTGGAACTTTTTTGACTCCCGGGTCAATAATTGCGCTTTTCGCGTTTCAGCGTCTGTAGCGCTCGAATGCGTTGCCGAATCGGTTCAAAAGTGGTTTCAAGCGATTCTACGTTGAAATTTGGTCCAGAAAAGTGTTTTTGGCAAATCTGCAGGGCTACAGTAACCCTGCCGCGCCCATTTGAATATTGGGTGTCGGGTCGACTTTCGGGACATTATACTCGATTTCGGGGTTTTCAGGGGCGCTGATTACGAATTTGGCATTCGTTTAGCGTTTAGATGGTGTTTAACCATACCTATTATGACGAATTCGCATGCTACCATACCACAAGTGCAGAATTTTGGTTCTGCGAGTCCATAGGAAGGTATGTGTTGTATGTCGATTCTGGGGTATTCTGGGATGTAGATCACGAATTCGGCATTGGTTTTGCGATTGGGAGTGCCAGGAGGCCACAACAGGAGAGGAGTCACCGTGCGTAGGCGTTCAAATTTGTGGAGTATACTGCGTCCCCCGGACGACTTGCCTGGTTTAGCAGGTAAAGTTGTTCGTAAGACAAGGGTTAAAAATACAAAACTCCGGTATTTCTTTAGGAATGACCGTTCAACAACTGCTTCAACGTAAGCTTTCAAACGGTCGAACGAATGCCGCTCTACAACGTAAGACGAACGAGTTAGGGCAGATTTGTTGTTTGAACCTTTGAGTTACTGTAGCTCGCGAAATTCAAACTTTTGAATCTCGACTTCTCTTAACGCAATGATCAGTGTGCAGAAACCTATTCAACAAACTCAAGATCGTCTCTCTACGACGAAAGACGAGCGAGTTTTAGAAGTTTCGCGTTCTAAACCTTTGGGTTACTGTAGCTCCCGAAATTCAAACTTTTGAGTTTCGACCAATAGAAGAACAAATGATCAGTGAGTCGAGAACTATCCAATCAACCCAAGATCGTCTCCCTACGACGCACGCTGGGCGAGTTAGAACGATTTCTGCCTTAAAAACGCGAGAATGTCGCTTTCGTGTTGCGTGTTTGCGTAATTAACAAAAGTTTTAATGCCAAACGAAAGAGCACGTCGAGACTTTTTAGTTGACCAATCGCACGCCGCTCTCCGACGTAAGACGAGCGTGTTAGAGCCCTTTTGCGTTTTGGACCCTCGGGTTACTGTAGCGCGCGCAATTCAAACTTTTGAATTTCGAGTTCTATTAACGGAATTATCAGTGTGCCAAAATCTATTCAACGAACTCAAGATCGTCTCTCTCTGACGGAAGACGAACGAGTTAGATAAGTTTCGCGTTTTAAACCTTTGGGTTACTGTAGCTCCCGAAATTCAAACGTTTGAGTTTCGACCAATAGAAGAACAAATGATCAGTGAGTCAAGAGCTATCCAACCAACCCAAGATTGTCTCCGTACGACGCACGCTGAGCGAGTTAGAGCGATTTCTGCGCAATAAACGCGAGAATGTCGCTTTTCGTGTTGCGTGTTTGCGTAATTAAGAAACTTTTTTATGCCAAGCGAAAGCGCACGTCGAGACCTTTTACTTGGCCTATCGCACGCCGCTCTACGACGTAAGACGAGCGAATTAGAGCCGTTTTACGTTTTGACGTTCGGGTTACTGTAGCACGCGTAATTCAAACTTTTGAATTTCGAAGTCTCTTAGCAACATTACCAGTGAGTCGAGACCTATCCATAAAGTCCAAGATCTCCTTCCTACGACTTTCCAACGGCGAGATCTGAGAGCGTGACGAACGCACGAACGAACGCACGAACGCACGATAAGCTCTCGTAGGGGTTCGCCCGGCTGAGGCCGGGCGAAAAAACCGTTAAATATAGCTCAGCAGACGAAGACTACTAGTGGGGGGGGGGGGGGGGGGGGGTGAAATTCCAAAGTAAAGTAGACTCTGGGGGGGGGGGCCTCCTCACCTGTCCCTTGAAGTCGGCGGCGGCCGTCTTGAACTGCTCGTAGATCTTGTCGTACCCTTCGTCGGCCTTGTCCATGAACAGCAGGTTGTGCGACTTGATCTCCCCGCCGAAGATCTTGGCCGCCGACTGAACAACGCGAATGAGAAGCTTGCGAACTGGAAGCGCAGCTCATCCGCAAGGCGCAGCGCTTACGTCCTGGTTGAACTCGCTGACGAGCGCCAGACTGTTGGCGTGGATCCACTTCTGGACCTCCTCCGTCTCCATCTTGCCGTCGTACTCGTTCTTGCCCTCGTCGAACTGCAACAACGAATGGAATCGAGGCGTCGCTCGCTGCGCTCGAGCTACAGATCGCCGCGAAGCACCTTCTTGAAGAGAACGACGGCCTGCTTGCCCATCTCCTTGTGGACGTCGGCGTCTGAGGTGATGCCGAAGGGGACGTCGTCCATCTTGTCCGCAACCTCCAGGTAGACCTTCGCGTCTGCGCTCTCCTGGTCCTGCAACAGACACAGACGGAGATAGAATCATGTGACCAGTTGTGTAATCCGTTGCGATGTAAGTCAAGCAAGAACTGCTGCAGTGTGTGGAGTAATACGCTTGTTCGCACACCCATTGGCTGCATTGTCTGCCTCTGATGAAGCTGCGAGTTCCTATCGATCTTCGCGCGAAAACGTTCAACGATCTGGCTAGGCGGAGTGCCTGTCTATTCAAGGGATGAGCCAACTATTCGTTTGTGCTTCAGCTCCCCCTCCCATCCCCGTTTTGTGAATTCACCCACGCAAGCGCTTCGCAAGTGTGAACGCTAAACCTCGCAGGTATGTTACGTCTGTGTTGTATGCGTAAGCAGGCTTTGCCTTTGATTCGACGCGAACAAGACGGCGGGGGTACCGCCATGAGCTGGCTGTTCGCTTCCAGAGAAGCCTAAACAATCCGTGCCGCCACGCTTGCTCATACAACCGCTCTTTGCCGTGCGATTCCCAATGCAAATGGTGAATCCCCCATTCCATGCCAGCGGCGCGCGTCGTAGAGAAGACGATTCTCTGTATGGCAGCAACTGCTATTATTCCAGCCGTCCCCCTCTCATCTATTACGATAGAGCGCGCGCGGCCGGCGGTAGGAGCGATAGAGAGAGCGAGGTTGGACGCGGCGGCGGCGCAGCGTCCAAGCAAAGGTCGGCGGCCGCGCGAAAGTTCGCGGCGGCGTCAGAAGCGCTCGCTCGGCCGCTCTTGTGCGCGGCGGCCGGCCTGCATGCGAGCGAGCGAGCGAAGAGCCGCCACCTGAATGAGCGCCGTCGGCGGCCTACGTCGTCCGACTCTATCTTCCCATAAGACTGACGTGTCCCTCGCGCCGCCAGATACGACGACGACGACTGGGAAGTGCGCCCGAGCGCGACGCGGCCTTGCGCGGACGACCCCGAAGGAGGAACAGAGGAGCGCGATAGGATGAGACGAGGAGACTGGAGGAAGCTCAAGGTCTGAGGGCGCAAAAAACAGAGCCTCTTAGACGTAGACCCAAACTTTCTGGATGAAGTTGGCGAAGCGAAAGCAGTTGTGCGCAGCGGCGCAGCAATGGGTCGATTGATCATCGCTTAGCAACTTCAGCGCCCAACCACCAACTACGGATATTACACTCCAATGAGCAACAAAGAAGCAAAGCAACGCCAAAAGCAGCACGCGCACCTTGAAGTAGGCGACGACGACCACCTCCTCGCTATCCTTGAACTCGTTGAGCGCGTCCACGGAAGCGATCTCCTTCGCCGGAGGGCCCGTCTTCTTCTTGAGCCAGGAGACGATGCCGCTGGCGTCCCGACCGCCTGCACGAAGATATATCGTGTCAGACTACCAATCGATAGCGCGAGAGGGGGCGCACGCAACAAAATCGCCGCCGCGTGCGCACCTCCATACTCCGTGGCCTTGCCCTCCTTGAAGAACTTGAGCGTGGGGTAGCCGCGGACGTCGTGGTCGCCGGCCAGCTTCGACTCCACAGTGGCGTCGACCTTCCCGAGCTTGATCTCGCTTCCCTCCTCCTTCAGCTGCGTGGCCGCCTTGGCGTACTCGGGCGCCAGAGCCTTGCAGTGGCCGCACCACGGCGCGTCTGAGAAGTGGCGCGAATTGGGAAGAGAAATAGTTGGAGCCGCCGTTGGTGTAGTCAAGGCAACTCAAGACTCGCCGCATTTCAAGGTTCTCTCGATCGTTTCTATCTACTGTGCAAATTGCTGCTGAGCAGTCTACTCACAAAACTCCACAAGGACGAATTTGTTGTTGTCGATGGTCTCTTGGAAGTTGTCCGTCGTCAGCACGAGAACGTTCTCTTCCTCGGCAGGCTCTGATGCGAAAACCGCCGCCGCCACCAAAACAACAGCCAGAATTGAGCGCATTTTGACCCACAATTCAAAATCGGGACAAGGAAATCTGGAACACAGTAGTAACAACAATAGCGCCTAGAGGTTCCAACAATGCTCCTAGAAGGAAGGGACGGCCTCGTTTCGACTCGGCGACACTTGTTCACAAAGCGCTCCGCCTACTCACCGAGTGTATGTGCATCGTCAACGGTGCGGGGCGCCGTGTGGTGCGTTGATTGGTTCCGATTTGAATGCTGATCGTTGATTGGTCCTTGGGCAGAGGAGGCGTGGCCTCTATTTAGGATACTGTAGGTCAATTCTGCGAACCACACCGCCATTTCTACGTTGCTACGCAACAATCTTTCAACTTGCGAGCTTATGAAAAGTCAGAAAGCCTTTAGCTTCAAAACCTTTTCAAAATTTTCTTGGAAGTAACACAGTGTTTGACAAAAGCATTACAAAACTAATGAGATACAGTTCAACGGCGATCCATTCAGACGCGTCTTGTATTCTTACAATTTGTAAAATGTTTCAGTCGTTGCCCCCAACAAACCAACCCTTTGAACTTTGTGTAGTTCTTTGAGTCAGAAAGGACGCCATCTATGTAATCATGACCGTCTGGTTCGCGTCGTATTTTAGCGATTCGCGCAACACGCTCATTGAGCCGGCGATGATAATTGTTTATCGATTCGAACGAAGAGAGACAATGGGCGTTTAGCACCTCATTGCCACTCGCCGGCAAGTCTTTCCGAGTTTCGCAAGACCGTCGACTGTCGAGAAGCACACACAACACAAGAAGAAGATGTCGAGTCCTCAACACCAGACTCAGCCGATGCAACAGCAGCAGCCGCCGCCGCCGCAGATGGGGATGGGCGCCGCGACGACGACGGGGCCGACTCGGCAGGAGGTCCTGCTGGAGCAGGCGAAGGAAGTGGCTCAAGAAGCCATGGGGCAGGCGAAGGAGGCGGCTCAGGGCGCCGCCACCGCCGTCTCCGAGTTCCTGCAGGGGAACCCGTTCCACACTCCAGTGGGAGCCAAGATTGGTTGGTGGAGAATTGGAGTGATTGCCGCTGCTGCAATGCGGTCAACGCGCTGAGAAGTGAAAGCACACTGTTCCTGCTGCAGAGCAAGCGACCGAGGGAGCGCTGGTCAGCGAGAACTGGGGACTGAACATGGAGATCTGCGACCTGGTCTCCATGACGGAAGAAGGGTATGAGATGGATCGATTGTTTGGTCCTTCGTTCCTTTGTGTAAACGACTTGCCCGGTTCTGTTTGGAAAGCTAAAACGATCCCACAGATGGTAAACTACGGTACAATGCAGTGTAGTCTCCATCACCAGGCCGCGCGACGCCCTGCGGGCGCTGCGCAAGCGTCTGCAGTCGCAGATGGGTCGCAACCACCAGTCGGTGTTGTACAGTCTGACGGTGCTGGAGACCTGCGTCAAGAACTGCGACCGGCGCTTCCTCCAGCTGGCCATGCAGCGAGAGTTCATACAGGAGCTCGTGCGCCTGATCGGCCCCAAGTTCGACCCGCCCCAAGTCATACAGGAGCGAGTGCTCAGCCTCATACAGGTTGGAAGCTCGCTGGAAGTGAGAAGAAAGCAAACGTCATCTATTAGGGCTTCACTGGAAAGTGATACACTTGCAGTTTGAGAGAGTAGGAGAATATTGGATGCAGTTTGGTAAAGAGCCGTATTTTGCCGATTTCAAAGCAAGCGACGAGTTTGGAAGTATGCCACGCACACCACATGTGCCTTCCTTCGCGGTACACGACGTTACTCATTCTAAATAGAATAGATAGAATAAGACCGGCGTCACTTGTGTGTTCTATTCTAGATTGTGAGCGACGCACTAACCTTGTTGTCTTTTCAGTGTTGGGCGGACGCGTTCCGTGGCAACGCGTCTCTGAGCGGCGTCTGCGAAGTCTATGAGGAGCTGAAGGCGAAGGGACTGGAGTTTCCGGCCACCGATCTCGACGCCATGGCGCCCATACTCACTCCGCAGAGGGTGGGACATAGAATATCGATTGGGTTGGGGGGGGGGGGGTGGGTTGGTTTGGGGGCGTGTTGCGGGGTGGGGCGGTTGGGTTGGTGTTTGTCTTGTGTGAATTTTAGCCAATGGCGTATGGCGCTGTTGTTGAACGTGTTAGAGTTCTTTCTGTGCAACTTGCTTCAATATTGAGGGTGAGGCTTTTTGGCACTTTTGAAATTTCTCCCTTGTTTTTCGGAACCTTTCAAGCACCTCCCCCCCCCCCCGTAGCGATCTGAATCTGTTCCTTCCCCAGACGGCCGACAGTCCCTCGCGATCGCCCGGGAAGGCGGCCTGCGTCCCCCAGGCGCTGCCGCGCCCCCTGGGCCCTGTGGTACCCACTCCGGCGCAGTTGGCGAAGTTGCGCGGCGAGCTGGACGTCGTGGGCACGAACCTGGCCGTGTTCCGGGAGATGCTGTCGGAGATGGTGCCCAATCAGGTAATGTTCAAAATTTTACAAATTTTCAAAAAGATTTTGAAAACGTGCTAGGTCCATGTACCAGGGCCTGCGATACAGTGCTACTACAGTGTTGCAAGCCATGTGAACGTGGTGCGCTCAGCCTCGACAGGGCATGCCACAGTGCTTCAGAAGGTCTACCGGGTCTTTCGAAACTCCAGCCCCCCCCCCCCTCCACAGCACGCTGTGTAAAAGCTAGCGCAGTCATACCGGGTGGGCCAGAGAAACCCCGCGTACTTTAAATTGGAATACCTTCCGCTATACAGCGAATTTTTCGACGCGGTTTGTTGCATACGGTAGACAAAACTTCGGCGTTTTTTGTGCTACGGTATGATCCCGATTCCTCACTTCTAGCGAAAGTGGCATCTTTTTAAAGTTTAACTGTGATTTTGGCGGTTCCGCCTATCTTGTTTGTCAAGTTCTTCAATAGTGGCTGCAGATTTTAGGACGTGCTGCGACCTCATCTGATAGGTAATAAGACGGGCTTTCAGATGGTACTAAAACGGAATTCTTATCACTTCAGGTTAGCTAGCTACAAGGCGTCAAACTTTGAGAAATCCTTTCATTGCTCTCCGGTGCCCATTCTGCATCGATTTCGTGCGGAATGGCTTGCCCGCCGTACTTTGATGCTTTGCAACTAGCTAACCTAAAGTGATAAGAACTCCGATTTAGTACCATCTGAGAGCCCGTCTAATTACCTATCAGATGAAGTCGCCGCGCCTCAAAATTTGCAGTCACTCTTAAAAAATTTGACAAACAAGATGGGCAGAACAGTCAAAATCACAAGAAGATGCCACTTTCGCTAGAAGTGAGGAAACGGGCTCATACCGTAACACAGAAAACGCCGAAGTTTTGCCTACCGTATGCAACAAACCGCGTCGAAAAATTCACTGTATACCATAAGTTATTCAAATTTAAAGTACGCGGGGTTTCTCTGGTCCACCCTGTACTTGGACACATGGTAGTCTAATGTCTTGACACCTCGGATGCAGAAATTCAGCACTCTATCTCAACCCACGCGGATATGCGGGCGCGAAACGCAAAATTGGTCGGTGTTGCTCCTCCTCCTACTGGAGGCCATGGAATTGGAGAAGAACAGCACCGTCAGCGGAAGCATGATTGACAACCCAACTTTGATTATGCACTACGCAAGATTGGTGCAAGCTACGAAAGTCGTTCTTGCGTCATTTTGAAGCTTATTCTGTTCCCTTTCAACCGCTATCCCGCCAGCCGCAAGAGAGCGTTCCACGCGTGAGCCGTAGCCGCCGCAAAGTGACGCGGTCGTCAAATTTAGCCGATTTTGCGTTTCGTGCTCGCATTTCCGCGTGGGTTGAGATAGAGTGCTGAATTTTTGCATCCGAGGTGTCAAGACATTAGACTACCAGGTGTGCAAGTATGACTGCGCTAGCTTTTACACAGCGTGCTGTGGAGGGGGGCCTGGAGTTTCGAAAGACCCGGTACATCAACCTTATAGGCAGAAGTAACAACATCATCTGACAACCACCTTCATATTCTGACACTCAGAGTTACCCGCAGAGCCAAAACTAGTGCACATTTGGTCTTCATTATATAATTCTGCTTCTCTGTGGAAGATTTGCTACCAACATGGTAATTTTTACCCACAATCCGAGTAAAAGTTTATAATTAAAAGCATTTTTGCAAAATAATTATGTTCCTTTCTACACCAGGAGTCGGCAGAGGATTTGCGACTGCTGCAGGACCTCTACAAGACCCTGAAGCAGGCGATGCAGCCCCGGATCGTCCAGTTGATCGAGACCGTCGCCAACGAGAACGTCTCCAGTGGGTACTGCTTTTGGTACGGTAGTCCATAGCGCTTTCGGCTCGATTCGGACATTTGGTGGATTGGCTGCTCTCGCGCCCTGTAGATTCTCGGCGTTGCAATTTAAAAGTGGCCACAACTGACATCACGAGTTAGATTTGCGCTCAGAAACGCCCTTTTGCGCGTCTTGTGGGGGGGGGGGGGGAGCGAGTGTGCTTTAAGTCGGGGCAGAAAGTAAGCGGAATGAGCCTTTCACTTCCACCTTCCCACTAAAGAGAGAGGAGGGGTATTACATAGGCACGTGCACTTGTCGATTCGAGCGTTTGCAGGCGAGCTGCTGTTGCTGAACGACGAGCTGAACAACATGTTCGAGAAGTACCGCCGCTACATGGACAATCGCAAGAAGGCCGGCTCCAGCGCCGACCTGCAGGCGGCCGCCGGAGCTTCGCAGGCGGCGGCCAAGCCCGGTCAGTGTCAGATGTAGGAACCAAGGTGGATTGACGTCGGCCTGCGCACCTCTGTTCAACTAGGTATATGGGTTTTGTCGACGAGTACGAATGCGACAGCGCCGTTTCAGCGTCGGCGGCGGCGGCGCCTCCGGCCGGGGGGACGGAAGAATTCGACATGTTTGCCCAGACGCGCAGCACCACCTTCGAGCAGAGCAGGCAGAGGTGGGGGGCGGCGTTGGGTAGCGCTTCTTCGTCAATGCGTAAATGTGTGCCTTCTCTTCTTCCAATGCTTCAGCGGCAGCACCTACGCGGACAACACCATCGCTTTGGACCAGATGAACGCCGCTTTGGGAGAGGTGGCGCAGCAGAAAGCGTCCACGGTGAGACCCGGCAGTTTTGTGGACACTTTTCGTTGGGAAGAACGATTGTTAACGACAGTAGGAACCTGTACAGCAGCGCTATTGGCCATAGCCCATCACACACGTGAAATTGTCGGAGCACCACTGAATAGTCAATTTCATCACTTAGCTTGTCATGGCACCACTGAAACGCCCAGCACACCACTGAAACTGTCATGGCACCACTGAAACGCCCATCACACCACAGAAACTGTCATGGCACCACTGAAACGCCCATCACACCACTGAAACTGTCATGGCACCACTGAAACGCCCATCACACCACTGAAACTGGCATGGCACCACTGAAACGCCCATCACACCACTGAAACGGTCATGGCACCACTGAAACGCCCATCACACCACTGAAGCTGTCATGGCACCACTGAAACGCCCATCACACCACTGAAACTGGCATGGCACCACTGAAACGCCCATCACACCACTGAAACTGTCATGGCACCACTGAAACGCCCATCACACCACTGAAACTGGCATGGCACCACTGAAACGCCCGTCACGCCACTGAAACTGTCATGGCACCACTGAAACGCCCATCACACCACTGAAACTGTCATGGCACCACTGAAACGCCCATCACACCACTGAAACTGGCATGGCACCACTGAAACGCCCATCACACCACTGAAACTGTCATGGCACCACTGAAACGCCCATCACACCACTGAAACTGTCATGGCACCACTGAAACGCCCATCACACCACTGAAACTGGCATGGCACCACTGAAACGCCCGTCACGCCACTGAAACTGTCATGGCACCACTGAAACGCCCATCACACCACTGAAACTGTCATGGCACCACTGAAGCGCCCATCACACCACTGAAACTGGCATGGCACCACTGAAACGCCCATCACACCACTGAAACTGTCATGGCACCACTGAAACGCCCATCACACCACTGAAACTGTCATGGCACCACTGAAACGCCCATCACACCACTGCAACTGGCATGGCACCACTGAAACGCCCATCACACCACTGAAACTGTCATGGCACTACTGAAACGCCCATCACACCACTGAAACTGGCATGGCACCACTGAAACGCCCGTCACGCCACTGAAACTGTCATGGCACCACTGAAACGCCCATCACACCACTGAAACTGTCATGGCACCACTGAAACGCCCATCACACCACTGAAACTGGCATGGCACCACTGAAACGCCCATCACACCACTGAAACTGTCATGGCACCACTGAAACAACGCCCATCACGCCACTGAAACTGTCATGGCACCACTGAAACGCCCATCACACCACTGAAACTGGCATGGCACCACTGAAACGCCCGTCACGCCACTGAAACTGTCATGGCACCACTGAAACGCCCATCACACCACTGAAACTGTCATGGTACCACTGAAACGCCCATCACACCACTGAAACTGGCATGGCACCACTGAAACGCCCATCACACCACTGAAACTGTCATGGCACCACTGAAACGCCCATCACACCACTGAAACTGTCATGGCACCACTGAAACGCCCATCACACCACTGAAACTGGCATGGCACCACTGAAACGCCCGTCACGCCACTGAAACTGTCATGGCACCACTGAAACGCCCATCACACCACTGAAACTGGCATGGCACCACTGAAACGCCCATCACACCACTGAAACTGGTATGGCACCACTGAAACGCTCGTCACGCCACTGAAACTGTCATGGCACCACTGAAACGCCCATCACACCACTGAAACTGGCATGGCACCACTGAAACGCCCATCACACCATTGAAGTGGCCATGGCACCACTGAAACGACCGTCACACCGCTGAACCTGTCATGGCAGCACCGCTGAAACACCCATGGCACCACTGAAGGTGTCATGGCACCACTGAAACACCCACCAAACCACTGAAATCCACTGAAACGCCCGTCACACCACTGAAGCTGTCATTGCACCACTGAAACATCGATCACACCAATGAACCTATCATGGCACCACTGAAACACCCATCATACCACTGAATGGATGGCACCACTGAAGTGCCCATTACATACCTTTGTCGCTTCTTTCAGCCGGTCAAAGACAGCGAGCAAGACTTGAAGGAGATGGCGCAGTGGCTGCAGAACCAAGAGGTCAGTGGAGTTTGTACGCTTGGTCTGGATTTTGTCAGGTGTCATTTTTGATGTGTTTGTCTTTTGACTCAGGAGAAGCCGACCGCGCCGGGCGGCGGCGAGCAGAAGCGCGACGACGTATTCGGACTGTGACGCGTCTGAACTCTGAAACGACGAGCCAAAGGGGCTTTTGTTACTACTTTTCCACACTTAAGAGTTTTGGAGTTCTCGTTCCATTGGAGCAGTTTTCGCGCTGTACAACGGGCCGATTTGTAGCTCATGGAATTCTCTTTTCTTACGATGCTTTTGTTCGCTTTTCTCTCGGCGCAGCTCTGACAATCTGTGGGTCAGTGCTCTGTGAATGTGCTCTGTCGCTATACAAAGGTGGATTGATCGGTCGCACTTTTTACCGTAATCCACTGGGCTGGCTACTGTGTACTGTAGATGGATTGCCAAACTGTTCGGAGCTACAATCGAAGGCATTTCTGGCGCATCGCCTGGAGTTTGCAATTACTACGTGTTCGCTCCTCACAACGTTTGTATGTCGTACGCGCCTCTGTGATAACTTGCCAGCTGTGCTTACCGTGGCGCTTGTGTGTGGGTGTCTCGAAAGGTGTAAACACAATCTAGAAGTCGCTCTGTTAGTGGACTGCACTCATCACAGCAATCGATAACCGGAACGGCGTTCACGCGAGAAGCGATATCGTCAACGTAAGCTCGATGCGCGACACAACAAGACAGCAAGCCAGATCTGTGAGCGTTTGAGGTCTCGGCCGCTTGAAAACCTAACAATTCTGGAGGGGCTCCGTAATATAAGCTTCGTAGAGTACGGTTCAATAGGAATTTGGGATAGTGCCTGCCGCCTACGATACAGCGTGCCATTCTGACGCCGTGCAACTGACCATAAGACAGAAAGCAGAACTATAATTACGTACGTACACGGCAACTGCAACGCTACACTTGTGTGGACGTCTGTTAGAGAAACCAAGACTCGGCAACGCGGCCATCATATCGGGTGGTGTTGGCCGGTGGTCCAGTAAGCGGCCATCATTTCCGAACCGAACGGATGCCCTCCGGCGGTAGCGGCGCTCATGGCGCTGCTCAAGTCGCCGCCGCCGCCACCGAGGTGCGACCCCATCAGGCCTGCGGACAGTCCTGGAAGAGCTTCGCGCTGTACACAGATTACCGCCCCCCCTGATTGAGAAGTTGTAGACTCCAAACAAGTTACCTCTAAGAAACTATAGAAGGCCAATGTACCAGCGGTGGTCCCGGGCGAGAGGGTGGTGGGCAGGGCGGTGGAGTAGTGTCCCCCGGCAGAGACGTAGGTGGGCAATTGCGGCGCCGCCGTTGGCCGATAGCCACCGGTGTGCGACAGCGGCGCCGTTTCATACAGGCGGCCGTAACTGGCGGCTGCGTGGCCATCCGCGCCCCGCCCCCCCCCCGCCGGGCCGGGGGCCCCCCGGGGGGCCCGGCGGGCCCCGGGCGCCGCTTGGGGTGGGACTGAAATAGAGTGTGTATTAGTTAACGGCTGGCTACATATGTACGTGGCAATGCAACGCCTCCTCTGACTGAATTACTAAATATTTAGGTATGGCGTCATGTCAACATAGAAACGTACAGACTGCTTTGCGAGTAGATAGACATGTACCGGGTGTTTTTTTTTATGTGAACGATTATAAAGTTAAATATCTTCTTTGTAGGTGCACCCTGACAAGCGAAAATTGGACACGATGGAAACAACAAGTTGCCGTGACATATGTCAAAATATGACAGGATTTCATTGTTGAGATTTGTTGTTGCGCCAATGTCCACTGCTGATTGGATTGTATGTGGGATCGTGGGGTTTGGCAGCTTGCAACCAGAAGCGGTTATACTTAGACACTGACGGAAGCTACGAAGCGAGATAAAGGGAGCAGACGCTAGAATCGCAGACAGACGGACCGAGATAGACAGACTGACCGACCTAATCGAATCCAACCAAAGGGAGGAGGGTGTCACACCACCATGACATCATTCTGAAAACGTTTCCCGTCTCCTGGAAAATCCCTCTTCCCGAAGAATAAAGAGAGGAAGGGGCCAGACATGACTAGCCTAGCAGCTTGATTGGCAGAACCGGTTCTTTTGCCGGAAGCCCAAGGGGCGGACGGCGATTCTAAAAATTTAGAGAGAAGGCGAGTCGCCGCCTCTAGACGATCGGTCGCTCAAGCTCACTTAACCTAACAGCAAGCGAACGATAGCGCAAGACAACTACATACCCAGTAGGGTTAAACGGCCTACAATTAGCCAGCCTGTAGAGCTGCTTTTTCAACACTCCTTCTCAGGTCACAGGCGGCTCCGCGACTCCCATCATCTTGCGCAGCAGCTCAAACTGAGCTTTCGGAATCCCTTTGGTCAGCACGTCGGCGACCATCTTCTGCGTGGGGCAGAACTTCATATTGATGGTGCTGTCTTGCACCTTCTCACGGACGAAGTGGAACTTGATGTCGATGTGCTTGGTGCGCCCATGGAAGACTGGGTTGTTGGCCATGCAGACGGCGCTGTTGTTGTCTTCCAACACTTCCGTCGGCCCTCTCTGCTCGTGACCCAGACTTCTCAGCAGCACTCGCAGCCATACATACTGCTTCTTGTGTGGCGGCGGATGGCGCCACGTACTCCGCTTCCGCGGTCGACAGGGCGACCATTGTCTGCCTCTTGCTCCTCCAGCTGATGGCGCCTCCAGCCAACAAGAAGACAAAACCGGACGTTGAGCGTCGGTCACTCGTGTCACCTGCCCAATCCGCATCGGAGTATCCCAGCAGGTCGACTCCTCGTCCATCTCTCTTGTAGAGCAGGCCCAGCTGTCTGGTGCCTTTCAGATATCGGAAGATTCTCTTCACAGCAGCCCAGTGATCCGTGGTTGGCTTCACGCAGAACTTGGCGACTTCTGCAACTGCGGCTGCCACATCTGGTCTTGTTGCAACGGCCACGTACAGCAGACTTCCCACTGCTGACTGGTAGAGCCCCTGATCCACTAGTTTGCAACTCTCTGTGGCCTTGATCAGCTTGACACATGGCTCCATTGGCGTTGCAATTGGCTTGGCGTCCTCCATGTGGAACTTCTTCAGCAGGTTCTCAATGTACTGCTCTTGCCCAAGCCAAACGGTGCCTCTCTCGGGGTCTTGTCGGACCTTCACGCCCAGAAAGTAGTGTAGCTGTCCCAGATCCTTCATCTGAAACTTCTCACTCAGCTCCTTCTTCAACTGCTCCAGCGCTTTCTCAGACTTGGCAGCCAAAACCAGGTCGTCCACGTAGACGGCCAGCAGCGTGACTTCTCCGTTGCTCTCTCTCCTGTAGATACAGGGGTCCGCTTCAGACTGCTTGAATCCCAGCGCTTCCAGTTGCTCGTGAAGTGCATGGTTCCAACAACGCGGCGACTGCTTGAGCCCATACAGACTCTTCTTCAGCTTGCAGACCCGCCCTTCTTGGCCTTTCACAGCAAATCCCTCTGGCTGTTTCATATAGATCTCCTCCTTCAGCTCACCATTCAGGAACGCCGTGGCCACGTCCATCTGGTGCAGCTTCATGCCCAGCTGCGCAGCTGTGGCAATCAGCGCTCTCACTGACTCAAATCTCACCACGGGAGAGACGGTTTCATCATAGTCGATTCCATACTGTTGAGTGAATCCTCTTGCGACGAGCCGCGCCTTGTAGCGCTCCACCGAACCATCTGCATTATGCTTCACCTTGAAAACCCACTTGCAGTCCACAGTTTTCCGACCTTCAGGCAGACGAACCAGCTCCCAGGTGGTGTGCTCCATCAGAGACTTGTACTCCTTCTCAGCAGCCTCTCTCCACATTTCCGCATCTGGCATTCTCATTGCTTCCCCAATGCTTCTTGGCTCTGGAACACCTGAATTGGCCACTGCAGCTCTTTCGTCATAGGTGAACCAATCTGGCTGGCGTCGTGTTCGATTCGAACGTCGTAATCCGGTTTCTGCCTGTTCCTCTTCTTCAGAGTGGTCTTCCGCTGCTTCTCCTGGTTCAGCTTCTGCGTCGCTTCCACCTCTCTCTTCTTGCTGTTGCTGGACTCCTTCTGGCCCTAGGTCGATTTCCACTGCCACTGGCTGCTCATTCTGAGCCTCTGCAGGCAGCACTCCACCCACTTCCTTCTCATTGAAGATGACGTCACGGCGCACGATCACCTTCCCCCTGGCGCTGTCATAGAGACGGTAGCCCTTGGAATTTGTGGAGTATCCCAGGAAACGACACTTTCTGGCCTTTCCATCCAGCTTCTTGCGTTCGTCCTTTGGAACGTGTGCGTAGGCAGCGCACCCAAAGATCCTCAAGTGCTTGACACTGGGCTTGTGACCTCTGTAGGCTTCAAACGGCGTCATCTTCTCCACAGCCGAAGTTGGACAGCGGTTCTTCAGGTACACTGCCGTGTTGACTGCTTCTGCCCAAAGCTTCTTTGGCATCTTTGAATCGGCCAGCATGGCGCGAACCTTCTCCATCAGCGTTCGATTCAGCCTCTCGGCGACCCCATTCTGCTCTGGTGTCTTCGGAATGGTCAGCTGATGTCGAATGCCCTCCTTCTGCAGAAGCTTCTCCATTTCCCCCGACGTGTACTCTCCGCCGTTGTCCGAGCGCAGAACTTTGATCCTCTTCCCAGTTTCATTTTCCACCAAGCGCTTGAACTCCTTGAACTTCTCCAAGGCCTCTCCCTTGTGCTTCATGAAGTAGACCCAGGTGAACCTCGTCTTGTCGTCAGTGAACGTGACGGAGTATTCCGCACCTCCAAGCGATGTTGGGGTGACCCTCCCACAGACGTCGCTGTGTACCACCTCCAGAACTTCAGACGCACGTGTCTTGGATGCCTTGGGAAACGGTTGACGATGAATCCGGCCCTCCACACAAGGTGTGCAGAATGGAAGCTCACATGGCAAATCTGCATCCATGCCCTCCACCAGCTTCTCTCTGGCCATTCGTCTCAGGTTCTGAGCCCCCAGGTGTCCCAAGTCGCCGATGCCACAGCAGGCCCTCGTCTTCAGCGACTTCCACCACATTCAGTTGCTTCTCCTTCCGTTCTTCAGAGAATGGTGCGCCCACGCCGTCCAGGTAGTAGATCCCACCAGGCGTCGCAGTTCCAGTTGCAGCCAGCCTCTTGGAGCCGCTTCGTCGAATGAAGCACTTCTTCTCTCCAAAGGAGACGTCATGCCCCTTCTTGGTAGCTGCAGCAACACTGAACAAGTTGCAGGCGAGCCTTGGTACAGAGCACGTCCTGCAGCACCCGCTTCTTCCACTCCCCTCCAAGTAGAACCTTCAGGTCAACTGAACCTTTCGCAATGGCTTGAACCGCTCGTCCATCTCCCAACGTGACGCTCTGCGGCTTCTCAAAGGTTTCCAATTGGCGAAACAGCTCTTTCTTGTGGGTCATGTGACTTGACGCTCCAGAATCCACAAGCCAGCGCTCCTCCCTACCAGGTGCCTCGTTCGACCACAGGGCTGCGCTCAAAGCTGATCCGTTGTCGTCGCTGCCATCTTCTGACTCTTGACGACTCTCCGCCACAACCTTTGCTTTGTGCCACTTCGACGACTTCTTTCCCGCTTGACCAGGCGATTCCTCCTTCTGGCTTGCCAGCCACTTTGGACAAGACCTCTTCAGGTGTCCCCTTTTGCCACAGTGATAGCACTTTTGACCCAACGAGGCCTTCTTCGCCACAAGCGCCGTAGTCGTCTCTGCTCCACCTCCACTTCTCTTCGCCTTCATCTTGGCTTCCTCATGGAGTAGCCTCTCTGTCAGAGACTCCATCTTCAGCGTGTCTACTCTGGCCTCCAGAGCGGTGACCAGGACTCCAAAGCTTTCTGGTAGACTGGCCAGCACAGTGATGACTCGGTCCTCTTCCTTGATGTCCTCTCCCAGGACAGCCAGTCGGCTGAAGAGCTCTGTCATCTTCTTCATGTGCTCCGACACCGAATCGCCCTCCTTCAGCCTTGCCTCGTTCAGTTGACGCTTCACCAGCAACTTGTTTGACCAAGTCTTCTTCTGGAACTGCCCTCCTAGTGTTGTCCACACGTCCCTTGGATTCTCTGGATTCGGGATCAGGTAGAGCAGACTTGGGTCAACTGCCAGAACGATGATGGCCAGGGCTCTGTTCTTCTTCTGTCGATAGTCGGCCAGTTTTGCTGCGTCCCCCGTGAACTGGGTTCCTCTGATGGTCCCATTGACGATGTCCCACAGGTTCTCTTTCAGCAGGGCCATCTTGACTTGCACTGCCCAGGTTGGGTAGTTGTTGGCGGTCAGCGGAACGATGTAAGCTCTGGTGCTTTCCATGTCTGGGCCCATAACCTGTTGAGATTTGTTGTTGCGCCAATGTCCACTGCTGATTGGATTGTATGTGGGATCGTGGGGTTTGGCAGCTTGCAACCAGAAGCGGTTATACTTAGACACTGACGGAAGCTACGAAGCGAGATAAAGGGAGCAGACGCTAGAATCGCAGACAGACGGACCGAGATAGACAGACTGACCGACCTAATCGAATCCAACCAAAGGGAGGAGGGTGTCACACCACCATGACATCATTCTGAAAACGTTTCCCGTCTCCTGGAAAATCCCTCTTCCCGAAGAATAAAGAGAGGAAGGGGCCAGACATGACTAGCCTAGCAGCTTGATTGGCAGAACCGGTTCTTTTGCCGGAAGCCCAAGGGGCGGACGGCGATTCTAAAACAAGCTGTGTGTGTAAAAAGTTCAACCTATACTTTGTGTCTGTCAAATCTTGGTGAACAGTATAGTGAATTTCATTCGCATAATTAGCCGCGTCTAGCGAAGGTATCTTGAAAACGTGTACCACAATTCAAATGCAGCTATTACCACGATACGGTTGTCTGTACAACTGATCTAAAGCTCAGTGATATCGCCGCGTTCGCTATATGGTATCGGCATGATACGACGCCGTTCATCTGAAGTTCTATACCTGTGGGAATACGCCACATCGAACGAAAACCTTGCCAACTGTTTGGTGCAGTCGTTCTCTTCTAGGAATTTCGTTTGGTGTGCGCATTTCTGCGTTATGACGCTTTTGACAATTTGTAGAATTTTCACAAATTGTGGCGTATTTCTATAAAATTCCACAATTGCAAACAATTTCTTTTGTGTTACAAATTATCCGCGGTCTATGCTCTTTCGATTTCTGAAGAAATTTCGCCGCTAGTCCATCAGGCGACAAAATCGATTTTTGACTTTTTTATATTTTAGTTGTAAATATCTCTAAATTGCAGTATTTCAAAGCTGTAGAACCATGTCACAAATTCTTATTGGCTTACGACCTTTCAATTTCTGCATTCACATTCGTCAATAAATGACGTTCTATTTTTGACATTTTATGAAATTTTGACAACTAATTGCGTATTTCTATGAAATTCCGCATATGCAAAAAATTTCTTTTGTGTTACAAATTGTCCGCAGCCTATGTTCTTTCCATTTCTGAAGAAATCTTGCCGCTAGCTCATCAGGCGAAAAAGTCAATTTTCGAAATTTTTATATTTTAATTTTAAATATCTCCACATTGCAATTTTGAAAAACTGAAAAACTATGTCACAAATTCTTACTGGCTTGCGACCTTTCAATTTCTGCATTCACATTTGTCAATAAATTACGTTCTATTTTTGTCAATTTATGAAATTTCGACAAACAATTTCGTATTTCTATCAAATTTCACATCGACAAAAAATTTTTTGTGTTACAAATTATCAGCGGTCCGTGCTCTTTCCATTTCTGAAGAAATTTCGCGGCTAGCTCATCAGGTGAAGAAGTCGATTTTCGACATTTTTGAATTTTAATTGTGAATATCTCGAAAATGCGAAATTAGCAACAGAAACGGACATCGGATCCGCACTCAGCGACCTCGACTTTACTTGACCACATATATCACATATGTTACTTCGATGCCACGGACAGACGGACGGACGGACGGACACACACACAGACAGACATTGTCAACCGTATATATATGTTGCAGGCCATGGCCGTCTTCAGGCCATCGCCGTCTAGACGGCTTTGGCCTGGTCGATCAGGCCGTGGCCGTCTAGACGGCGTTGGCCTGATGCGTCAGGCCATGGCCGTCTTCCGCTCGAAAAGACGGCCATGGCCTGATGGACCAGGCCGTAGCCGTCTTTAAGAGTGTCAGCTGTTGCAAGCGCTTGCAGGGAAGGGGCACAGCAGGCCTAAGCAGGAGGTGAAGTAGATGGAGGAGTGTTTATTCCACTTGCAGTTTGCACTAAAACTCGGCCGGCGTCGCGCCTGGCGGGTCTCAACTGAGGCTTAGCGCGACCACCAACTTCAGGGCGCGCTCCGCGCGCCCTGAAGTCGGTCACCGGTCGCGTTAAGCCTAAGTTTCGACCCGCCAGACTGCGACGCCGACTGACTCTTGTGCATTGTGGGCGCAGGGCGAGCCTAAGCATAGCCTAAACTGGAAGGAATACACTATGTCGGAAACTAACAGAGAAAGGAAAAGACGGCCATGGCCTGGCGCAGCAGGCCGTGGCCGTCTAGACGGCTGTGGCCTGGCGCATCAGGCCACGGCCGTCTTCTGCTCGAAAAGACGGCCGCGGCCTGATCGACCAGGCCAAAGCCGTCTAGACGGCGATGGCCTGAAGACGGCCATGGCCTGTGACATATACACCTCGCCGCGCTGAGGCGCGGCGAAAATATAGAGAGAAGGCGAGTCGCCGCCTCTAGACGATCGGTCGCTCAAGCTCACTTAACCTAACCGCAAGCGAACGATAGCGCAAGACAACTACATACCCAGTAGGGTTAAACGGCCTACAATTAGCCAGCCTGTAGAGTTGCTTATTTCAACATTCATAGCAACCTGCGAAAATTACAGCATGTTAAATTTGAGGCAAATTTTCTAAGGTTTTGCGCCAATGAAATGACTGTAACTCTTGCGTTTTGAGGCCAATATTCATGCAGCTAGTTTTATTCGATAGCCGAAAAAACAAGCTTCCATTTGCCGTATAAACGAGCTGCCTAGTGCCTACTAGTGTTGAGCAGCATTTTGTAGCGCGAAGAGTTGAGAGCTACACGAAGCGCAAACGCCAAATCTGCTGAGAGTGGCTCCTTCGGTGGCCATAGGGCCAAACTTTGTTGGCCGTAAAATGATGCTCAACAGGGGTAGGCAGCTCATTTACACGGCAAATGGAAGCTTGTTTTCTCGGCTATCGAATAAAATTAGTTGCATAAAAATTGGCCTCAAAACGAAAGAGTTACAGCCATTTCATTGGCGCAAAAACCTTAAGAAATTTGCCTCAAATTTAACATGCTGTCATTTTTGCACGTTGCTGTGAAATCCTGTGATATTTTAACACATGTCACGGCAACTTGTTGTCTCCATCGTGTGCGATTTTCGTTCGTCAGGGTGCACCTACAAGGAAGATATTCAACTTTGTAATCGTTCACATTAAAAAAAAACACCCGGTATATGCGTGTTGGGCTGCTGAAAATGCCGTAACGTTTCACTACATAATGTAAGAATTCGGTACGACACGCAAGTTGTTCTGTATATATATGTCGTAGCCCAACATGGTATTCAGCCCAATCTGGGATTGGGCTAGCCCAACATGGTATACCTTGTTGGACTAGCCCATCACGGGATCGCGCATCACGCGCGGGACTGTCGCACATCGCGAGATCTCCCCCACTGATACGAAAGCGGCGCTTGGTGATGTATGGCGCCTCTGTCCATGTCCAACCTAATGCCCCCCCCCCCCACACCACACACACACACCACACGCTATTCGCCGCGTCCGACAGGCCTCCCCCCATATCCTACTCTCTTCATTATGTGGCGAGTAAACAATATTTCAGAGAACAGCCATGTGTTGACATTTGCCTCGGCCACGCCTCCTCCAACGTTCATTGGTTGCCCCTATATGTATGACCTTCGCGCACTGTCTGCTCGCCTTTCCTCTCGCACGATATTAGTTAGTCTTAGTCTGGCCTTGTTTACGTCTAATAAAGGAGACTCGCTATCTAGCAGTCAACATCTACACCCTCTTCGGCCACGACCCCATCCTCCCGGCTGAGGCCAGCTTCCGGTACCAGCTGTCCCCCTACGTGGACCCAGAGGACATTCCATACGCCGAACAGACGAAGCACCGCTTGACGAAAGCATGGCAGCACGCCAAACAGCACACAGCGCAACGCCAGCTCGTGCAGAAACGATACCATGACAAAACAGCGCGTGAATTACACCTGCAACCTGGAGATCAGGTACTCCTTCAGCGCGCCACACGCCCTGGACGTGCCGCGAAATTGGGAGCGCGGTACGACGGCCCCTTCCGTGTGACCAAAGTGGTTTCCGCGCAAAACGCCTATATAGACCGCGACGGCACTGACCAGTTGGTGCACGCCCGCCGTTTGAACAAGCTGTTTTAAAAAAGTTGAGTTGTTTTATTAATACAGAGTGGTTTGTGAGTGTTTTAAAAGTGGAAGAGTGAAAGAGTGGATACTTTTGTAAAGTATTTCGAAGCCTTTCCGATATGACGCGCGCCCGCCCGGAGTCCACTGTTCATGCGCTACTTCTGACACGCTGCTTTCTGAGAGGTTCTTGCAGGGCAACATTGGGATCGCCCGGGATTAATTTTTTGAGCAAGACACACCCATTTCTGAGCGGTTGTTGCAAGGCAACATTGGGATCGCCCGGGATTAATTTTTTTAGCTGACAAAGTTGTTCGTAAGACAAGGGTTTAAAAAAAACAAAAGTATTTCTTTAGGAATGACCGTTCAACAACTGCCTCCACGTAAGCTTTCAAACGGTCGAACGAATGCCGTTCTACAACGTAAGACGAGCGAGTTAGGGCCCATTTGCTGTTTGAACCTTTGGGTTACTGTAGCTCGCGATATTCATTGAGTTTCGACCAACAGAAGAACAAATGATCAGTGAGTCAAGAGCTATCCAGCAACTCAAGATCGTCTCTCTACGACGCACGCTGAGCGAGTTAGAGCGATTTATACGCTAAAAACGCAAAAATGTCGCTTTTCGTGGTGCGTGTTTGCGTAATTAACAAAATTTTCACGCCAAGTGAAAGAGCACGTCGAGACCTTTTAGTTGACCTATTGCACGGCGCTCTACGACGTAAGACGAGCGTGTTAGAGCCGTTTTGCGTTTTGGACCTTCGGGTTACTGTAGCGCGCGCAATTCAAACTTTTGAATTTCGACTTCTCTTAACGGAATTATCAGTGTACCGAAACCTATTCAAGGAAGTCAAGATCGTCTCTCTATGACGGAAGACGAGCGAGTTAGATCAGTTTTGCGTTTTAAACCTTTGGGTTACTGTAGCTCCCGAAATTCAAACTTTTGAGTTTCGACCAATAGAAGAACAAATGATCAGTGAGTCGAGAGCTATCCAACCAACCCAAGATCGTCTCCGTACGACGCACGCTGAGCGAGTTAGAGCGATTTCTGCGGTAAAAACGCGAGAATGTCGCTTTTCGTGTTGCGTGTTTGCGTAATTAAGAAAAGTTTTAATGCCAAAAGAAAGAGCACGTCGACACCTTTTAGTTGATCTATCGCACGCCGCTCTACGACGTAAGACGAGCGAGTTAGAGCCGTTTTGTGTTTAGACCTTTGGGTTACTGTAGCGCGCGCAATTCAAACTTTTGAACGCCGATTTCTCGAGGCACATTACCAGTAAGTCGAGACCTTTCCGTAGAGCCCAAGATCTCCTTCCTACGACTTTCCAACACCGAGATCTGAGAGCGTTACGAACGAACGGACGAACGGACGAACGGACGCACGCACGAAAAGCTCTCGTAGGGGTTCGCCCGGCTGAGGCCGGGCGAAAAAAACAAAAGTATTTCTTTAGGAATGACCGTTCAACAACTGCCTCAAGTTAAGCTTTCAAACGGTCGAACGAATGCCGCTCTACAACGTAAGACGAGCGAGTTAGAGAAGTTTTGCGTTTTGAACTTTTGGGTTACTGTAGCTCGCGATATTCAAACTTTTGAGTTTCGACCAATAGAAGAACAACTGATCAGTGAGTCAAGAGCTATCCAGCAACTCAAGATCGTCTCTCTACGACGCACGCTGAGCGAGTTAGAGCGATTTCTACACTAAAAGCGCGAGAATGTCGCTTTTCGTGGTGCGTGTTTGCGTAATTAACAAAATTTTCACGCCAAGTGAAAGAGCACGTCGAGACCTTTTAGTTGACCTATAGCACGCCGCTCTACGACGTAAGACGAGCGTGTTAGAGCCGTTTTGCGTTTTGGACCTTCGTGTTACTGTAGCGCGCGCAATTCAAACTTTTGATTTTCGACTTCTCTTAACGGAATTATCAGTGCGCCGAAACCTATTCAACGAACTCAAGATCGTCTCTCTATGACAGAAGACAAGAGAGTTAGATAAGTTTTGCGTTTTAAACCTTTGGGTTACTGTAGCTCCCGAAATTCAAACTTTTGAGTGTTGACCAATAGAGAAACAAATGATCAGTGAGTCGAGAGCTATCAAACCAACCCAAGATCGTCTCCGTACGACGCATGCTGAGCGAGTTAGAGCGATTTCTGCGTTAAAAACGCGATAATGTCGCTTTTCGTGTTGCGTGTTTGCGTAATTAAGAAAATGTTTATGCCAAACGAAAGAGCACGTCGAGACCTTTCAGTTGACCTATCGCACGCCGCTCTACGACGTAAGACGAGCGAGTAATAGCCGTTTTCAGTTTGAAGCTTCGGGTTACTGTAGCGCGCGCAATTCAAACTTTTGAATTTCGAAGTCTCTTAGCAACATTACCAGTAAGTCGAGAGCTATCCATAAAGCCCAAGATCGCCTTCCTACAACTTACCGACGCCGAGATCTGAGAGCGTAACGGACGGACGGACGGACGGACGAACGAACGCACGATAAGCTCTCGTAGGGGTTCGCCCGGCTGAGGCCGGGCGAAAAAAGTACATAAATCGCACTGACGACTCGGATACCGGCTCTGACATTTCGATCGAGTACTAAAATGTCATCGCATCGCCGCCACCATCGCGTATAGCACTATCGCGTATAGGTTGTTATTCTTTTGTTGTTGGTTTTGTTTAGAAGTTTAGAATTTTGGTTCCGCTGTTAGCGAGCTAAATGCTCATGATGCTGGTTATGGCTGGTTCTTTTCGTGTGTCTCAGTAGTCGTTTCAATAGGTAAGTCGCGTTTTGTTCCGGGGGTGGTGTTGACATTTGCCTCGGCCACGCCTCCTCCAACGTTCATTGGTTGCCCCTATATGTATGACCTTCGCGCACTGTCTGCTCGCCTTTCCTCTCGCACGATATTAGTTAGTCTTAGTCTGGCCTTGTTTACGTCTAATAAAGGAGACTCGCTATCTAGCAGTCAACACATGTACCAGAAAGCAGATACGAAGCGCGACATACAAACATGCACCAGTTAATTGCACGTTTTGCTACCCACGTGGCATTTGCTCCCGCAGGGCACTTTGTGTCGATTTTGCCTTCAAACAGCCACTTTCCTAATGCCGAGATTCAAATTTGAATGCAACTTACCGTACTCTCCTCAAACTATGTTGTAACTAGATTTGCGCCCGCATTCAAACTTCACAATTGAAGGAAATGCAGTGTGAAAAAACGGCGTGGTAAAGTAAGCATTTGCCACGCCGTGAATTGTCAATTCTTTCCGTCTAAAATGGCAAGGCGAGTCTGCGATTGGCGCAGTCCCGAATCGTAGCTGTCGGCTACTGGTTGAATCGAAGCGAAATGGCGCATTTTGGACTCAATTCAGCCTGGTCTACAGGATTTCGGTGGAGTTCTGCGACGCTCCGGCCTTTGTGGGTGCAGGGAATCTTTGCCAAAGTGAATCTTCGGAGGGAATATGCGTACTCTGAAACTCGCGCGCCGGCAGAATTTGTCGCGAATCTTTGGGCGTAAATCGGCCTTATTTCTCATGGCAAGTGAGGTTGGACAAGTGAGGCAAGGTTGGCAAGTGAGGTTGAAGTGAGGGGGGCATTGGGTTGGACAGAGGCGCCATACATCACCAAGCGCCGCTTCCGTATCAGTGGGGGAGATCTCGCGATGTGCGACAGTCCCGCGCGTGATGCGCGATCCCGTGATGGGCTAGTCCAACAAGGTATACCATAGTAGTATAGAGTGCTTGTTCGGGGGAATGTACTACGAGTTTCTGGTGGAATGTACTATGGCCGGATCTCTTTGGGGGAATGTACTACGGAGCTCCCGTGGAATGTACTGGGCGTGATTTTCCGCCAGATTCAAACGGTGTCTAAGCCCAAGCCCCAGAGTGTCTCTAATAAGTGCACCCCTGTAAGCCTAAGCCTGTGAGTGTATGACGGTGTGCTGAAGGATGGGAGGTTTCTGGGCCGGTTAGTAGATTTTTGGGCCGGTGCTGGCCGGTCTTCCGTGGAATGTACTGGGCGTGATTTTCCGCCAGATTCAAACGGTGTCTAAGCCCAACCCTGTGAGTGTCTCTAATAAGCCTAAGCCACAGAGTGTCTCAAATAAGCCTAAGCCACAGAGTGTCTCTAATAAGCCCAAGGTTGAAAATGTCTCTAATAAGCGCACCCCTCAACTGAGCGTCTATAGCTGTGCGTGTTGCGTGAATAAGTGTCGTGTGTGCCTGCCCTCACCTA
>JASAMZ010004312.1:0-21795 GCA_030248115.1 Linhomoeus sp. GSCO2_2 | reverse complement strand
TCTGGATTTATGGGACACCCGGTATGTAATGAAGTTGCAAAAGGGGTTCTCAGCGCCAGAGCACCCACCATTAGTCGGGCGGTCATGGCAGCACGAACGCCGTCGTCGCCTCCCTTCAACTCTGAAGCCGTCGCGAGCGCTTCTGTCGTCTCGTCCTTGTCGGGGTCGCAGTCGTCGCCGGCCGATTCGGCGGCACCAGTAGTCTCTTCTTCCGTCCTGTCTTCCGGACCCGAGGCTGCGGCAGACGGCGACGACTTCATCAACAGAAACTCCTCGTACTTGAACTCCTGCAGGCGAAGAGCCATGTAGGCTCCAAAGCAAAGTAATCAACGAGCGCCGCCTCGTTCCACTAACCCTCTCCGGCTTGGCCGCGGAGAATCGTCCGGCGGCGGAGTACCCAAACTTCGTCGCTGCCATGTTGGACATTCGCGGAGGCAGTGGCGGCTGCCGAATCGGCCGCTGCTGCGCCAGCGGAGGAGTGAGAGACTTGGAGCGACACTGGAACCTTCTGTCGGGGTAGAAGTGGCCCTGCTGTTGGTAGTACACGTGGAAGGCATCACTGCGCAGTTGCTCGCTCGCTCTGAAACAGGGCCAAACCACTACAGTAACCCAATCCACAAAGAAAGACTGCTTACGTACTGTCACCCACTTGAAGGCGGCCTCTTTGCTGGAGAAGTGTATCTTGGCCACTCTTTTGCAGTTGTAGGCGCGTCTGGTCATGACGGCTGACACGCCGCCGTCGAACATTCTCACTCGGGAGGTCAGCTCTTCTCGAACTTCCTCGTCGCTTATGTGCAATGGCAGGTTGGCCACCATCAACACGTGCTTTGGCTCCCACACAGGGCCGTAGGGTGATGGCTGCTGAACAGAAGTGTGCGTATGCATGCACATTGGCATATGAGTGAGGGTCAACAGGCCAGGAGGGATATTTTGTTGTTTGGTACCACCTAAGAGTTGGGTATTTGGGGGGGGGGGGGGGGGGTTGGAATGGCCAACAGTTGCCAAGAAGGAATGAACAAGTACAAGGCTTTACACGAAAAGCTGACAAACATATCCCTATTTATCCATACGTACCATGCCAGAGTTGGCGACGGTGGCAGTCAAGGCGTCGAAGTCGACGCTCTCGTCGGCGTGGACCAGCAGGGCGGGGTTGGTGTGCTTGGGCCGGTGCACCAACACCACGCGGAAACGGTGGAAGTTGTGCAGCTCGGCCAGCTCCGGCGCGAAATCCAGATCGCCTGTAGCGGGAGCAATGCGCACCTTCGACACTTGACAAATCTTGACGATCCAACGGTCACTGATCTCTCACTCACAGGAGATGAGGACGACGGTGGCGGGCGCCGAGTGGTCCCTGCCGAAGCTCCTCAGCTCAGCGATCAGCTTCTTGTCGGCGGCGTTCTTTCGGTCGGAGTCCACGTGCCTCACGCCCACCTGCAGACAACAGTATGTACACAGAAGACACAGAAACGCTAAATCGACGCCTTTCTCGTTGTTCAACTGCCACTATGTACCTCGGCGTCGTTGAGCTGCTTGATCAGGTCGTGTCGCTCCTTGTGCACATCGCAGACGACCACGAAGCGACTCTCTGAGCCGTAGTCGCGGAACTTGCGTCGCAGAACGCGCACCTCAATGACAAAGAACGTGCTCTCTGCTACAGATCCAGTCCTGGTTACGGTAGCACACCCCACCATGTCGTAAGCCGATTTCTGATAGTTGACGGAGCAATTCTCCAAATCCCAGAAGATGCCAACTGGGGCTCCCTTGGCCTCCGACTGGCCCTCTTCCACTCCTCCTACAGCGCCTCCGCTGCTGCTGGTCGTCGTCGGGCTGCAGGGACCTACCGTACTCTCGACGGCAGCCATTCTTTCAGTGTCGACCGCTGAACTACACATAATTTTACACTGGGAAGTCAGATGGCGAAGGTGTACTCTTACCGTATCCGGATGTTGACCTTTCGGTAGAAAAACGTTCCCAAATGATAGGCCACGCCGGATCACATCCCTCTCCGACAACGGTTCACGTTCTGTCGATAATCGAAAACGTTCAGTTCAAGCACATCGGTGATAACAACCAGACCACCAATCAATAGACAACAAGGCTGTTGTAACTCTTCATTTCGGGAACAAACGGAACAGCCGAATCAGTAAAGGATCGGGTGGCCTAGAATTGATACAGCACCGACAAGAGACTCGAAACCCTGAGAATTCTGCTGCGAAGCCGCTCGCCACATTCAGATCAACATGAAGCAACAACCGAGAATTGATGCCAGATTCATGCCTCACAAAATCACCCGTAACATCAGCCATTGCGTCGAATTCGCTCTCAATTGGCACGCCAGATACACGGTTCCACACCTCGAGACAGGACACAGAGCGCACTACGACTCGATCACAGCTTCGAGCTGCTTCCGTGCAAGTCAAAGGCGAGGCGGGAGACGACAACCGGGCGCTGCCATCGGCCCTTCCTGGGAGTCGGCGGTGGCGACAGCGCTGAATCGGCTACGGCGGCGCCTGCGGCGTCGATCGATTCGGCCACTGCAGTGCTACTCATCGAGGAGACGGCACTCGACGTCCTGCTGGTTCGAACCTCCGACGCTCGAGACCAACCACTGAAACCGAAACGCATCCGACACCCAAAACCAATGCGGACGAGAGGTTAAAACAAGCACACCTCATCTTCGTCGTGAGCTGCTGTTCCTTGAATCGGCTGACAGTGGCGGCCGTCCAGCCGGCAGGCATCACGCGTTCCAGATGCTTGGAGTTGACGTCACACTGCTTCTGACGCATGCCGCTCCACCCATCCGGCTCGACGACGGCGTTAGCTGAACACCATTTCAGATTGTATCAAACAGTAAGTGGCGGGTTCACTTCACATGCTAGACATCTACTCAGATTCATGTAACTGCGGCCAATATGGCGTCCAGGTTGCGTCACCTTCAGGTTTAGTTGGTATCAAGGCCGGGGTCGGATCTCTCTCTGGCGTCACGTCTCCAAAGTAGTCGTTGTCATCGACGACGGCAGCTCCCTTCTCGATCGCTTCCTTTGTAGTCAGGCAACTGACAAAGAGGTTGACCTGAAACAAAGCGACTCACATTTCGTTTCATTTCACACAACGACAGCAATAGGTTTGTTCCTGCCTTCAGCAGGTTGGCCAGTCGCTCCCTCTCTTGGGCCAGCGCCTTCTCCTCTGATTCCTTGTTCTTCATATTCTTCAGTTCCGCCGCTTCTTCGCCCTTCTTCGTTGGACCGTCCGATGATTGGCCCTTCTGCGTGCGCTTCTCTTTCGGCGAAGACGGCTTCATGTGGACGAATTCCTCGTAGTTGAAGACCTGGAATCAAGACGTGCGGCTACTATTGCTTGGTTCTTTCAGATAGAGGCGGACGACGGCACCGACTTTTCGCTGCTGCCGCTGGCGCCTCCGTTTCCCTTCGCGCTGGACGGGTGTCGAATTGACGAGTTCTAGCGGCGACGACTCGCTGTTGACGATCGCCTCCCCGTCCCCGCCAATTGACAACTTGATGAGACCAACTCCATTGTCGCCTTCTCCTTTGTTGTTGTTGCGGCACTGGCGCACCAGCTCCGCCACCTTGGCCGCCAAAGCGGCGTCATCTGAAGAGAGACTCCAACTCGAGTATCGACTGCGGGCGAAGTTGGAATCTCGGAGACGGAAAGCGCACTGGAAACGAGTACGATCGTCTTCTTATCGGGCGCAGCGTCCTCTCTGGTGAAGTCTTCCGCCGCCTTCGCAATGTCCTTCGCGACGCCGCCCACTCTCGAATTGAGGAACACTTCCACCTGAAATTGCGCACTCGTTTCGCATGCGGATTCGACCCATTGCAGGGACGATCACACACCTGCGCGTCACTGAATTGGTCCAGTCGATCCTGCTCGAGGCGGTAATCGGCAAAGACTTGGAAGGCGCACTCTCGTCCGACTGCAGCCAACTGGCTGCGAATACTCTCGATCTGAATTTGTACGAACAATCAGAATTTGGTCTCTGCCGAGAAACTACAACTGTATCAATACAACACCCACCATTCTGGATGCCGACTTGTTCTGGGGAATGGGACAGGTTCGCGCGTCCCAGAATGCTGCAATTCGGCAGGCCATATTTTCTAGTTTTATCCTACCGGTTTCCTATTGTGAAGATCTGCAATACAATGAAGAGGCACTGGGTTTATGAAACAGGAACAATTCAAGCAATGTCGAACAGCGTTACCTTCGCGCCACGTCGACTTGCACACGAATCAGGGTCGGTCGGCGTCCGACCCCTGTCACATGTTGGCGGCTCAGTACACACTTGCAGGCGATCACTTTCCAAGTTTCCAATACGAAGAGGCGACAGGCCGATAAGTAGATGGTCACATAGGCTACACAGGTTCGCATCATTTTACAGCTCATACGCACACTTGATATTCCTTTATTGGATTGACTGAGGTCGCTGACAATCTCACAAAGTTGACTCAAAAGCGACACTCCCTATGCACAGAAAGCAAAGGATCACCACGTTTTGACATTTGCTAGAGAAGTTCGAATCCCAGAGCTTCGTGGAGTGGTTTGGGGGAGTTTGTACTGCTACCGCCATGTCTGGAAGTCGAGGACGCCTCGAAATCTTCCAGTTGTTTCTCAGAAGGCGGCGGCGCCGAATCCCGACTATCCAACACGGAGAAAAGCGGGTGGAAATTGGCTCGCGCCCGCCAATGCAACTCGTTCGACTGGCCCAATATCTCACTTTTCAGATGAATTATCTGTATACAATTTCGACGATTTAGGGCAGGCAGATTTAACGTCAATATTCGCCAAAAACCAACATTTTTCAGATTGGAGAAAAGGGTGGAGAACTCAGCGGCGTTCTTACAGCAAAAGCCAACGGCACAGCTGGGGTCCATATCACGGAAGGGCAGCTTTCTCGGTTTGTGGCAGTGATAGGACTGAAATGAAGCTGACAACATGCCGCCAGATTTGCGTACAAACCGCTCTACAGTACATCGAAAACGCGGACTGCCAACGCTGCAACATTCCAACACAAAGCCTGCATTTCAAATAAAAACATTTGAATTTACGAAACAAGGAACTTACTATTTCAAATCCACATTAACACCGTATTCACACGTTCGAAAATTCAAATTTCCGCCACTGTACAAGGGTACAACCCGTTCAAATTTCAGACCATAGCACTGAATTCGATGAAAGTGTCAAAACACCAGTTCAAGTTTCAATTTTCCGCCACTGTGCAGCCCGTTCAAATTTCAAACTATACACACCTTTGAATTCTACCAGATTGTCAAGTAACCAATTCAAATTTCAAAATTCAACCCCTGTACAATCCGTTCAAACTTCAAACTCTACACATGTTTGAATTCAAATAAAGTCAAGTTGTCCAGTCAAATTCAAATTTCAGCCACTGTATAACCCGTTCAAATTTCAAACTCTACACACCTTTGAATTCGATCAGGTTGCCCAGTGACCAATTCAAATTTTCAAACTTCCGCCACTGTACATAGAACCAGTTCAAATTCCAAAACTCTTGGCACCTTCGAATTCCATCAGGTTATCAAGTAACCAATTCAAATTTCAAAATTCAGCCACTGTACAACCCCTTCAAATTTCAAAGTCTACACACGTTTGAATTCAATCAAATAACGTTGTCAAGCCACAATTCAAATTTCAAATCTGGGCCACTGTACCCAAAAGCAGTTCAAATTTCAAACTCTACACACCTTTGAATTCGATCATTTTGTTGAGAAACCAATTCAAACTTTCAGATTTCCACCACTGCACATAGGTCATAGCCCGTTCAAATTTCAAATTCTGGGCACCTCTATTCGATCAGGTTGTCGAGTAACCAATTCAAATTTCAAAATTCAAATCATGTTCACCTTTACGGGGAACTCAAGCAGCTCTCCCGTTTCCTCGTCCTGCATGTGGACGTATTCGTGGCACCAGTGGGGGTCCAGGTAGATGAGAGACTTGCCGTGCCAGCCGCAGAAGTAGAGCGAGTGCTTGGGTTTGCCGCCCATGACCCCCAGGCAGTTCTCGAGCGAGAGAATCACCGTCAAATAGGTGAAGTAGGCCTCGTTAGTGCGCTCCACCCCTAGGCGGAGGGGCACCAGCAGAACCAGGCATTTCTCGGGTCCGGGAGAGGAAGACGACGACGACGACGTTGTGGTTGTTGTGGAAGCGGAGGAGGACCAGTTGCAGAGGCGGTAGACCTCGTCGACGGCGACGGCGCAGTCGCGCGCCACGTAGAGGGCGAACTGGGAGAGGTGCTCGTCCGCCTTGCACGAGTGGGTCTTGAACAGGTCTCTGAACAACGTCTCGACTTGTGTAGGTGCTGCAATGCAGTCGGAAAGACATGTGCGTTCTGAAGCCTGTGCTCATTTCACCACACCTGAATAGCATGGCGACGGCGGCGGGCCCGTACCAGTCACCTACGACCTTGTCCTGCACCAGACTGCTGATCTCCACCAGCCTGTGGATGGAAAGAGGCGCCTTGGGACTGTCCCCAAAGTAGGAGATTATGCGGCGCTCCAGCTGCTCTGCCTTCCGCCCGTTGGGCGCGAATATGTTCCAGTCTGAACGAGATTCACTTGTAATTAAGTCGAACTGTCAGAGGTTCCAGTGGCATGCTCACCCCTTCCCAGCAGGGCGTATGAGAGCGCCTGGGCGATCATGGTCTGCGCCGAGCGCAGCATGCAGCCCCAGCCGCAGTCGGTGCGCACCCGCGAGTCGACCAGCAGCTCGGGAAAGCCCGACCTGAGAGCAATTCAAATTCACAATTCCATATTCACAAAGCCCATTCCCACCCAGAAACTCGCTCTCCCACCTGTAGGAAAACCACAGTCTAGTGGTGAAATCGCCCACGAAGTCGTAGTAGTCGGCCGGTTCGTCCGACTCGCGCGCCCTCCTTTTGGCGTATCGATTCTTGACGGGGCAGTCCTCCGCCTGATAGTCCTCGCACTCCTCCTCGTCGTCCACGTAGAATTCCGTCCCACTGGAGGCCGCTGAAACGGGCGACGCCATGGGTATCTCACAGGTGTGGGAGCTACACGTAAGCGGCTCCGAGGTGTACAGGGTTGGCTTTGGGGTTCTGCGTCTCAGATGCTCACGGTCAGTACATTACGCACTCTCTAGGAAAGCCAGGCGAGCGACTCACCCGACTTCTCCCTCCTCACGTGGTACATTCTGCCCAGCAGCCACACGGGCGACGAGGAGCAGAAGTGAGAGGGGCCTCTGTTCCAACCTGAGAGAGCTGGCGATTTATTTTCTCTGACGAATCGTCGTTCCAAGCGCTCCACCCACCGTATTTCATGTTGTTGATCTTGCCTCGGACCTTCGCCTGCATGCGCTCTTTGTCGGCCGACCAGTAGTTGGACTCCTCCTCCTCTCTCGAGATGAATCGCTCGCTGCCCGGCCCGTGCAGGAAGCGTCCGTCCCAGTACTTCTCTTTGGACTTGATGGCAAACTTCGAGAACCTCTTCCAGTAGGACTCGTCCTCCGACTTCGCGTGCGCTATCATCGCCTCGTCCCGCACAGAGTGCTCGTAGTGGCCGGAGCGAGAAGTGCCCGCGGCGCTGTAGTTGGCCCACGAGGCACTGAATGGCGAGAGAACTTCGGAGCAAGCAATAGAGACGACAATACTCAACCTCGTTCACAAGCGGACCTTAGAGGATTGTCAGCGGAGTTATCCAGTTCAAAAGACAGGTCTTCCGACGGAACGGTCGAGCTGCGATTTCTCCCCGCTTCCAGCGCGGCGGCGGCGGCCGCTTCGCTGCTTTGCGAACTCGAAGACCTCTGTAGACTCTCGGCTTCCACTCTCAAAGCCAGGGAGGCGGGCGCCGATTCCGTCGCCACACCACGGGGGTTGTCCTCATCCTCAGCAGACGACATCTTGGCGCTAGGCAGCAACTCGAGTATCCTCCAAGGGCACAACGAAGTGCACACGCTGATTCCGGTACTGTAATAGAGCAGCCATTCGATACGATACCGCAAAACATACGGTAGCCACGAACTAATAATAGCCTTTGTCCACCGTTGATTCTCCTTGAAACGCGGTCGTACGATAACCGATTCATCAGGCATCACAGACGTTATGGGCGTCAGACAATCACAAACCAAAACAGGGCAGAAACAAGTCGCGATACTACCGACACCCTTGAAACACGACCGCGTCACCCAAGAAACAGCTTCATAAATACCGAGTTAAGAACTCGCGCCTATCTGAAAGAAGCGCAAGAGCTCTGGCACTGAGAGACACTTGATACACCCTACTCCTCAGAGCTGCAGTTTGCGTATGTCGTCTGCGGCCAGGTCGATTCTCAGCGCCAGAACCTGGCGCAGTTCCGCCGCTGACAGTCGCCAGGGTGCGCCGCCGCCGCCGCCGGCGCTCTGTTCGTAGTAGTCGACGGCTTCTGCCACGGACTCTGCCGTCAGCAGACTGACCACCTGGGAGAGACGGGCCAGCCTCTCCTTGACCGACCAGCCGGCCAGGGAGCGTAGATAGGAGGAGAGTTGGCGCAGCTCGTTGTCCAGCTGCAGGGCGCCCAGACGGTTGAAGACCGACTTGAAGACGCGACGCTCCAGTTCCGAGGCGATCTCGGTGGAGGAGGCCAGCAGCAGCGTCTGAAGACGTGTGCAATTGGGTGTTGGTAGACGTAGACGACGCGGCGAATCAGCGACGACGTCACACTCTTCTCTCCAACCAATAACCTGATAGTTCTCCTGCGTCAGCATCTGCTGGAAGGGCGTGAGAAGGGCGTCTATGGTGGAGATGAACTGCTCCATGAAGGGGTCCTCGGCCTCGAAGTGGGCGAACTCCGCCTCATTGGGCGTGTGGTTGGAGGAGGCGAAGGGCTCGAGCGCCAGACGGAGGGGTGGTCGGAGGGCGGCGGCCACCAGTTGCTGCTCCACCGACTGCTTGGCCAAATCAGAGTGCTTCCGACTGCAGTCCGACAGCTGCGAGAGCGAGTGGGACAGCTTCTCCCTCTCGTGCTCCTCCTGCTCCAAGCTCGTCCAGTGCTGAAGCAGTAGGCGTACTAACTGCGCACGTAAGAATGGGCAGACAGGTGTCAGTGCCACACCTGTTCCATGTGCTTCATGATCTCGTTTTCCAGGCCGCGCCTCAAGGTCAGCAGGCAGTCGGCGCTGGCCTGCACGTTGTTGAGCATCACCAGGAAGCTCTCCCCGCGGCCCTTATCCGAGAAGGCCAGCGCTGAAGATAACATTCAGACTTTGCTTACTTACGAAAGAATCTTTCCCATTCCCTGCTCAATCCGCTCACATTCCAGATTGGCGGAAGACCTGGAGACCTTCGACTGCTGCATGCTCGAGTAGGCCGAGGACATGGTGCTGTAGGCATCCGACGCCAGCGAACTCCGGTGAGGATAGCCCGCCTGAAATGGCGCAGCAAGCTACCGTATCCAACCCAAAACAGGAGTACCAGGCAACCTTGAGTCGGTTCTGCAGTGTGGCCAGGTAGTCGGAGTCGAGGAGGGCGGCGGCGTTGTTGAGCATGGCGCAGACGCAGTCGACGTTCGAGCTGCTGAGGGAGCGGCGGACGCACTTTCGCACGATGAAGAACACGTCGTCCACCATCGACGATGTCAGCGACGAGCCTCCACCCGACGCCGAAAGGGCGCCCGCGGCCGCCATTTGTTGGCCCCCCGCGGACGAGGGGACGTCGCCGCCGGAAGGCGACTCCCCAACGGTGAAACGTGGGCCTGAAAATTATTGGCGTCACACAAGTGGACCGGAATTAACGTCAACAGCAATACTCGCTCTTGTTCTATTGCAAGCAACTGAGAGTAAGCACACCGTAGCTGTGCTCCTTGGCGTCCATCTCGATGGCCTTCCTGGTCGATTCGCTCATGTAGTACTGCTCCATGGCCACGTACTGGCCTATCAGCTCCTGAGAATGGATGCGACCACAGCGGTCCAAAAATCCAACGGAAATCCTCTAGGTATACTCATTTGGGGGCAGAGACCACCCCCCCCCCCCCCAACACAGTTCGCGAGATTCTGGGAACTAAAGTACCCTAGAGCTACACACGACTCCACTCGATCAGGCGCCGATCACTGTACCCACCTGCATGGTCATACTGAGTCGGCTGTTCTTGACGAAGTCCTCCAGCTCGCCCATCATCCTCTCCTTGACCTCTGCAGGGGCCTGCTGCAGCTGCTGCAGGTCTCCACCCACTCTCCTCCGGAGGAAGCGCCAGTACATCTCTGCGCGCGTGTGCATGAGGCAGACCTCTGTCAACAGCACGTCCAGCTCCAGGGGGTCCAGCTTCTCCAGAGTGGCGTATTTGGCCGACTGCCGACCGTACGTGTCGATGAGGCGGGACTTGCGCTCGTACTGGCGCTCCTTCACGAACTCAGCCATGATCTGCTCTGCCTGCGCGTCGCACTCTGCCTGCAATGGAGGGGAGTTGTTGATCGCTTTGCAAATATGTAGGTGGAACGAAAGGAATCGAACTGGAGAACATTGGGAGATTCTGGAGGACAGCGTTATACACACAAGTTCGACAAGTAAGAATTCCTCTACTGATGCAGGGGCTGATGAGTCTGATTTTGAGACAAAGTCTCTGTACAAAAGACAACCGCTACTCACTAGCGGTGCTGTCTGTGTCTAATACTATAGAGTCATTGCAGATATAGTCAGCCCATGTTTACCTGCAGTCGCTGAACGAAGGCCAGGCTCTTGTCTGCTCCGTAGTAGCCGCTGACGATGGGCTGGTGTATCTCCACGAGTCGGGCGACGCCCTCGAAGAGCAGCGTCAGCGTGTCGGCAAAGAGGACGTTGGCCCTTCGGGCGTCCGTGCCGCCTGCGCGCATGGTCGCCAGACTGCTCTCGTTGGCCTGTCGAAGCTTGGAGCGCAGGTAGCCGCCCACAAACTTGTCCAGGCCAAGTTGGTGCTGGTTCAGCTGGGGGAAGAGCTTGAAGAAGCGCTCCATGGACGCCAGGTCCTCCTCCGCCAACGCCTGGTCGAACTTCTCCGTTATGATGCCCTGGATTGTGGTACGAACTTCCGACTGATAAACGAACAAGGTCGGCAGACAAAATATAATTGTACCCGTCGATGTGTCAGTGGCATGTCTGCACCAGGGAAATTTCAAGCGAGCTTTCGGCTCACAATCGGAGCCGTCGTCAGTACTGTTGTTTCTGTGCCTGACGACGGCTCCGATTGTGAGCCGAAAGCTCGCTTGAAATTTCCCAGGTGCAGACATGCCACTGACACATCGGCAGGCGTCAAACAATAACTGCACAGCTGACCGTCTCCTGAAGATAATTGTACCCACTTTGAGCTCCTTCTCGGCCGCCTTGAGCACGTCGTAGCTGTGCTTCAGCGAGTGGCTGCTGCTACCAGCGATCACGTTCTCGTCGCCACCGCCGCCGGCAGCCTTCTCCTTGTCGGCGCCTTGGTCTGCCAATGGAGAAAGAATGGTAAACCATTCAGTCAGAAGCCTTTGCGATTCAATAATCAGGCACCGGCGGAGTCCCAGGCCTCTCCCATCTGGAAGACGACGCTGTCAAGAGTGAGGAAGCGGTGTATGTGAGTGGCCGCCTCCTCGTAGTCCTCTTGCTGCATGGCCGACTGCACACCCTCAGTGCACAAGCGCAGGTCTGCAGTGCGCAAACAATGGAAATAGGTCAACAAACAAGGTCAATGTTAGCTAAGAAGTCAACATCAATACGAAAAGATAACTATTCTGGTGGCAGGCTGTCTCCTAGTTGACACTTGAACACAGGGCGGAGGGAGATATCTTTGGCACAACCTGACCAAATCCATCGCGCCACTCCACAACTCTCACCCAAGATGTCCTCGACCCTCTGCAGGCACTCCACGAGGCGCGTCTTGGTCAGGTCCAGTTCCCTGACCTTGCCGCTGACGTTCTCGGCCAGCACGGAGATCAGATTCAGACTGCTGCCCAACTGCGACGCGTCCGACTCCACCAGCGCCATCCTATTCTTCAGACGCGACAGAGTCAGGTTGATGCGCCTGGGGGCGTCGGCCGTTCGCTTCAGGATCTCGGACACCTTCTCGTTGAGCTCAGTCTCCGTCTTGCGACTGGACGCCAGCTCTGACTCAAGTTGGGCGATCTTGGCGCTGTAGTCCACCTTGGTCAGCAGAGCGCACATTCTGGACGCCAAGACTTCAGAGAAGGAGGCTTTGGAAAGAGAAAGAGGGCAGTGTCTTTGGAACAGTTCCTTTCCTTCGCAGCGATTCAGTGGCCGAAGAACCTGAAGATTGAACCGATTCAGCAACATCTAAAGAACAATGGCGGCAAACGAATAACAAAGCAACGCGTACACAATCATCAGGAAAACGACGAGCAGATTCCAGAAGGCGATGAAGATTCGGAAGTACTGCAGACTGAGCAGGAACTCGCGAATACGGTCTCCTATAATAATAACACAACCTCAACACACAATAGTTAGGCAAACTACTAAATCTGACGTAGGACGACTAGCTGATTAGCAAAGAAAGCAAAACGACAGACAGTATAATCTAGTACCGTACCGGCCGATCTAGGCACAGCGTCAATGTAAGCGAACTCCGAATTTTGACGCTGGCGTCTGAAAAGGTTCAATCAACGTCTTGCAAAGAAGCACGTACCCCCGTAGAGAGAATATCAGAGCAGAACTGAACTCACAATTTGAAGTTCAACACAGCACAGGCGTTTATGAACAAAGTCCTGAAATCTGGTAGAGTTTTAGCGCCAGGAATACACAAAAACGCAACTCTAATTCCATACCCTGCGATGATGAGTTCCGATATCATTTCAGCTGAATTTCTTCAAGATTTCTTCTATCCATTGGTAATTCGTACACGATCAGCAAGATCCACGCTGGCTATAGCTAGCACGATCCTCCAATCTACAAAAGCGATTACAGTATCTGACTCATTTGAGACAGATTTACTTTTGGCTGTCTCCAACTCGTTCAGTTGCCTTTCATACTCTAGCTTGGCGCAGCAGCTAACTGCTGGTTACATGAAGTGAGCCGTTGCGATCAATTGGTTGTTGGCGTTCTCGTGTTTGATTCTACGACGGGGTTAAATTGCGCTTACTTTGGCTGGCATTCTCTTCTAACCAAGTCACAGCAGTAGCACAGCAGTCAGCACGGCACTTGAATGATACTGAAACCGGTTACAACGGTGGAGCCTCAGCTGCGACCAAGTGGAAGTGGAGTCGACGTGAGTGAAGAAATTCGGCGAGAGAAAAGTGGTCGGTCTTCAGCTTCCACCGGGCGTTCCGCCGCTTCGAAGAAGCGTAAATTTCTTTGCGCACTTGAATTCTGAGAACTTGTGAACATATGTAGGTACCTGTGGTGGTGTCCTGCTCTCACTCGCACGGAATGCAACCCGAAGTTGAGCCTCACGCACTACACCCATCCTTTGCAGCAATCCGTTCTTGAGTGATCCCTCTTCTCTCAATCACAGCCGAGACGGTGTTATCGAGCGACCCTCGCCTCCACTGCTGAGGTGCTGACTGCTGATGTTCCTTCTCTCGCAGCCCTATAACCGTGGTGAGGTGTGGTATTATCATCACATGAAATCACTCTGTTGTGCTGCCGGCGCTCTGTTGCACTTGCAGCTCTTTCTATTGTGTTGTTGCGCACACAATCACACCTCGTCATTATGGAGCTCTAAATCGCTTCGACCCACCGCGGTCATCCACCTGTGGTGCTTTGCAGGACTGATATTCCACCAGCGCAACATGCGGAAGCAGCTGTCGTTCGGAAGGGCCGCGGCCGACTTTGTCATTCTCTGCTGTATCGGCCTGGCGCTTCTGATCATCCACCAGCTAATGGGCCCCTACAAGAGGGGACTGCAGTGCAACGATGACTCCATCAAGTACCCCTACTACGCCAACCAGACGATCTCTACCACAGTTCTCGTGTTGGTCGGAATCTCCGTTCCGCTCTGCATCGTGAGTGGACGAGTTTGGTTAATTCGTGGCTGGAGGATACCCCAAATGGTAAGAAAGCGCCCCCCCCCCCCCCATTGCAGATGCTGGCTGTGGAAGTGGCTCGTGTAGCACTCTTCGAAGACTGGTCGAAGAAGGAGGCGCGGGCGGCCACCATGCTGCCCACCCGGGTCTCCTACTTCGTGGGCAGGCGCAGCGTTCACGTCATCATCGTCAGACTCTATGTCTTCGTGGGTGGGCTCGCTCATGGGATTGCGCCAAGGCCTAGGCCTATCATCGACGTCGCAACCCTTCAGGATACTTCCTATTCGGCGCAGCTGTGAACCAGCTGCTGACGGACATCGGCAAGTACTCGATCGGTCGGCTGCGGCCCCACTTCTACGCTGTGTGCAAGCCGGCCAGCTGCCCAATAGGCGATCAGCAGTACTTGATCGACGTCAAGTGCGAGGGGGAAGACATGGAGGCGGTGCGCGAGGCGCGCCTCTCCTTCCCCAGTGGACACTCGAGCTTCGGCTTCTACGCGGCCATCTACACGGCGGTACTATCTCTGAATGGGATGTGTGTGCCGCACCATTCAATCGCGTTACCGTCAGCTTCCCGCCCTTGCAGATGTACCTGCAGTCGCGCCACTTCTGGCTTCTCTACAGTCGTCTGGGGGTGCCGGTGGTGCAGCTGATCCTCTTCTGCATGGCCGCCTTCTGCGCCCTCTCTCGCGTCTCCGACTATCGACACCACTGGTCCGACGTGCTGGCCGGCACCATTCTGGGCTCCATCGTCGGCATTGTCGTGGTAGGCTGTCCTAACCTTTTGCAATTTGGTGACCATGTGTAGGTACATTATGTTTCGTAGGTGGTCTATGGTCAAATTGAATGGTAAGTGGACGTACGTTGACCTTGATTTAGCGCTGACGGCTACTGGCCCAGTTTATATTGTAAAACAGTATGAAGAATACGGTAGCTCGTCGCAAGGGCTAAACGAATGTACATTGTATAGTTATACAGTGCATTGCTAAAGTTATACCTACATTGTATAACTGCGACTTCGGGACTGAAGCGTTGTTATTGTTAGTGTGGAACTTGCACAGACATAATTGGCACGTAAAATCCCTTCCAGTCGCTGTACGTGGCCAAGTTGTTCTCTCGTCGTGAGCTGCCGACCGGCTACCGTCTGCCCCAGGACAAGGAGTCGCTTCTGCTTCATCCCCACGGAGAGACTGTGGAAGGAGACGAGGAGGAGGACCCTGGGGAGCTCAGGGAAGTCGTCGTCCAGAGCGGCGCCGGCGGCAGCGACGGCCGACGTCATCAGGAGATGCAGCAGCAGCAGCAAGAGTCTGAGAAAGTGGTCGCCTTGTCACCCCACGACAATGTCTGATCCGATTGAGGATTGAAAATTGGCTAGCTCTTCTTGCTACAATCCTACCTAGTACATACCTACTCGCATAGTGTGAGCCCCAAGGACACATCAGTTGTTGAGCTTGACTCCCCGCAGAACTGCAGGTTGCAGCCAACGTTTTCGACTCGACAGCGCTGTTTAGGTGTCTCTGGGTCGGTATCGCGCGCTACGTAACCTTTTTGTTGCTTGGAGTTGAATTGCGCCGCCTGTTCTGCTGCAGCTCTAGGTGAGTAATACACTTTGTGCTACATTTGTCTGTGCAATAGATCGGCCAGATCCTGAGTTCCGCGTTCAGTCTGTCTGCTTTATACGCCAAGACTTGGATACATTCAGCAGATATTATTTGCCAGTGACTCTGTAGCTAGGAAGACGGGCACCTCGAGATCCATTTGTGTAATCTCTCCTCACTCCAGTGGCGGTATTGCTGTCTACGAACATTGCGGATTACTTTGTCCATCTTGTTGAATAACCTGGACTATTTTGTTTTCGCGACTGTCCGACTTTGTGCGAGTTCTCGACTTGTTGTGTGTAAGTCGGTGTTGAACTCTGTCTACCGACGACATAAACGATTCTTTTCCACGTCTCCAATTCTTGAGAGTCAGCGGGGTTGGTAACAACTGCCTTCTCAACCAATGCTTACCCATATGAGAGACTGCTCTCGCTGTTACAAGCGCGCAAATATTTGCCCCACTCCGGAAGACGCGCTGTGTAATCCGCTCACGTCAGTGGTACGGCGCTCAGTGCGCAGACTGACGTGCGCGCGCTGTCAGAAGGACAGCTCAGCGCTTTGAGTAGGAGTGTATGTCTGCGTTCGCTCTGGGAGTATTGTCCACACTTCAGGTGTATGTATAGGCAAATCATAACTGAAGAACTGCAAAATGGGCGCCTTCTCCGACCTTCGCGAGCTGCCCATTCTGGGCTCCGCTTTGGACCTCGTCTGCATCGCCCTCGTGGGCGGTCCCATCCTGCTGCGCTTCGTGCTCGAACCCTTTGAGCAGGGCCTCTTCTGCTCGGATACCTCCATTCGACTGCCCTTCAAGGACTCCACCATTTCCAACTTCACTCTTCTGTCGGTGGGCTTCGGACTGCCCGCCGTCGTGGTGAGTACCGGGCGAATTTGGCAGATTACGGTAGTGATATAGTGTATTACGGTATGGCGCAGTTGCAGATCCTGCTGGTGGAGTTGGTCAACTCGATTCTGGTGGTGCGCAATCGGCGAGAGGGTTGGTCCTCCGAGGCCAGTAATGCAGGATTCAAGCTGGACGCCACCCTCTTCACGGCCTTCAGATTCTACGGTGGTTACTGTCGCTGAGAGCTTCCCAGGAGACAATAATACCGTACCCTACTTTCCCTTCAGCCGTTCACGCCTTCGGCGGAATTATGACGGCTTTTCTCACCGAGATGGTCAAGTACGTGGTAGGGGGACTCCGACCCAACTTCTGGGACGTCTGCCGTCCGATCAACGGCACCGAGCAGTACTGCAGGGACAACCCTTACGCCTACCTGCCTTCGGTGGAGTGCGGCGGCCCCGGCGCCAGACTGGACGAGCTCTCGAACTCGAGGAAGTCGTTCTTCTCTGGACACTCATCCCTCTCTTTCTTCCACGCCACCCACTTGGCGGTGGGTACTGGGTAGTGGTAGATAATTACTAGGGATACTGTGGACTATGTACTGCAACGCCGCCATAGGTGTGAATGTGGTCGTTACTCTTGGAAGGTGCTTCTGTTCTGACTTCCTCCTCCTCACTTGTTGTTTGACGAGCGTTAGCTACTCACTCTTAGGTACGGTGTTTGACGGGCTACTGTAACTTGGATGGCAGCTGCGGCTGCGGGGCAGATTACTGTAGTGTAGTTTGTTAAGTTTGGACTGTCCACCGCAGTCACGACGCCTTTCTCTTTTCATTGCAGCTCTACCTGCAATATCGGATGCGCTGGCGCATCCAGTCGAACTTGATCCGTCCCTTCCTCCAGTTCGTGGGTCTCGCAATGGCTACGGTAACTGCGGCCAGTCGTCTGTCCGACCACAAGCACCATTTGGTCGACGTGCTCGTAGGCAGCGTCGTTGGAGTCGTCATTGCCCTCGCCACGGTATAGGGCCCGGATTAATGCATTAATCGTACGAAGTCAAAATACATCGCACGGGTCGGATTGGTGTATATAACAAGTAGTAGCATGCCAATGTTTGTAAATAACGAATAACAGGTGAATTAGAAATATAATGTATAATGAAATGAAAGAAATGCAGTACAATAGCATTTAGACCAGGTAATTTCTAGCATTGTATACATTTTATTGTCGTATATTCCTGCTTCATCACACTTCAATTAGTTAGGTGTTGTCTTCAGGCCTTCCTTTTTGGCGAGTTGCCAAGGCATGCGCTGGGCCGTGAACAGAAATCGAAGGAGGCCGATTCTATTGCTCCAGAAGTAGGATTCTACCGCGGACACCACGAACCCTACCAGAGCTCTATGGACGCCATAACTGCCCCAGTGTGAAAAGACGTCTTTGATGCCGCTAACTGCCGGGTTTTAACTGTGATTCGTGCAACGAGAATTAATTCGGCCGGCTTGATCTATGCTCGTTCTGTAGTTCTCGTCGCTTGTGGTTTGGTGCTGAGTCGCAGGTCCCGTTGTGCCTTCATTGACGACTGTGCCAAAGTCATGTTCTCTATGTGTATGCACTTTGTGCAGATAAGAAGTCTCTGCCGTGCCATTGACACGAGGCACGAGAAAGTGGGCATTGAACGAACGTCAGAGTAAGCAAGTGGAAGTCGTGTGCAGATGACACGTCCCGCTAGCTGAGACGCCGCAGCTTATCAATGGGCTGGCCTGTGTGGCGGGTCGTCAACTTGGCCTTGTACTGTGAGCTGAAGAAGGTGGCTGCAGGGAATAGATCAAGCACTAAGCATGAGACGCGCCCCATTGCCGCTGATCGAACTGGGCGTGGACGTCTTTCTCGTCCTCATAGTGGGTCTGAGTCAGTACTTCAAGAGCTTCACCGACCCCACCTTCCTGGGCTTCTTCTGCAGCGACGTGTCCATTCGCTACCCGTACAGAAATTCCACAGTGCCGTCTGCAGTTCTGGACATTCTGGGATACGGCGTCCCTATCACTTTGGTGGGCTCTCTTTTGTCATCGATACGTGTGAGATTGTGATCAGTATGGCGACATGGACGTGAATAGATCCACCGCGTCAGACTGATTTGGTGAGGGACTAACATAATTCTTCAACGTCGTTCTTTCAGATCGTTGTGGTGGAAACTCTAAACTCGCGTCTGCGGCTGCAAAACTCCGCAACCGACCATGACGACTTCGTCTCAATGATGAAATGCTGGAGGGTGGACGTCATCTTCCTGCTCGTCGTCAAGCTGTCCCGTGCGCGCCTTCGATACGTGTCGTCGTGTACCAGCCGCGAAGACTCGAGGGAAGTACATATATCTAATAAGCAGTCCTTTCCAGTCTATCACATCTTCGGAGCGCTGTCGACCAAGCTGCTCACCGATTTTGGGAAATTCATCACCGGAGAGTTGAGGCCTAACTTCTGGGACGTCTGTCGTCCGAACGTCACCGAGGAATTCTGCTCGAAGTATCCGTATGAGTACATCGAAGCGTACACCTGCCTCGCACCAGACACGGAAGCGGTCCGTGAATCGCGCCTCTCCTTCCCTTCTGGACACGCTTCTCTCTCCTTCTATCACGCGACTGCGGCCTGCGTGAGCGACGACTATGAACTCAGGCCCAAAACATCGTACGTAACTAGCCTATTGCCGTTCCACAGATCTTCCTCCAGCACCGCCTTCGTTGGAGGCTGCCATCGCCTCTGATCAAGCCGTTCATCCAGTTCGCACTCATGGCGACAGCTTACGCGTGCACCCTGACACGACTCATGGACCACAAGCACCACCTGCTTGACGTCGCCGCCGGGACAACATTGGGAGTCGTCGTTGCGCTCGTGACGGTGCGTCGTCATAGCGATGGTTCACGAAGACGATCAAGCGAGCTCACTCATTGCACAGCGTTTCTAGGATTGCATACTCGTGGGGTTAGGTACATATCCAGTATTTCGAACCGACTGACCGTGCGAACTAAGCGTGCTAAATTTGTTCACTTAGTCAGGAGCGAGCGGGATGTGCACAGCCGTCAGGCGCTGATGCGCCGATCGGGGCGCTTTGATGGTGGTGCGTATAGTAAATTCAACTATTCAAACCTACCATCTCCACCTAATATGCAAATCCTGAGGCTGCTGTAGCCCTCATATTATCGCAGAGATTGCTATCTCCACTCCAACCGATATAAAAGGGGGACCAAATCGTCATAATTTGAACCCGATCCTCGGTGGACCGAACCCTTGCCCGTCGTAACGGCAAATTGGTGAAAGCCCTAAGGCTGACTCCAACCGCTAAGGTTTAGCGAACCCGATCCGTGACCCCAATCGTTCTTGGGTAACGTGATTCTTTGGCGCGGGAGCCTAGGTCCTGTTCATACCTTTTCCCTGCTACCGTGCTACGTTGCTTTGTGCTCTCCCGAATATTCTACTTCCCGCTATCGCTGGAAGAGCGCAAGGGAACGTCTACATCCCACGACCAGTTTGTAAAGTCCGGCACTTTGTGAGCTCGGCGAAGAAAGTGCGAAGAGAAGTTGTGGACCGACCGTGTCGACTCTTCCACTCGACTTCCATCCGGTCGGCTAGTCGCTTCCTCGCCGAGGAGGGACAGAGAAGGTTGATAACGGTAATCCAAGAGTTAGGTGCCTACTATACCGACTCCACTAGGTGAGATCTTAGTAGGAGCTAGGGAGTTAGCTCTACTAGGTGAGTCACAGCAGTTAGTGGCCTTTGCAGTGGTGACCCGTCCCCGTGACCCAGCTCTTGTCAGTTCTTGGCTCCGGCACGGAACTAACAAAGTTGGAGAGCGCGCCTTCTGGATCACCATTGTCAAACGCTTCTACGCTTTCCTGCTCAGAATTTTCTGCAGCCTATACTCCCCTGATATTGTGCTTTGCTCAAATCGGTGCAGTTTTTGGCACTCCGCCGCTTGAAAAGCGAAGGAGTGCTATAGGAGCGGTAAAGCCTACAGTTAGCATGTTCGGGGCTAGCGCTCGCTAGGAAGCACTTAGAGAGCCAAATTTTTTTTTTAAAGATAGCTTATGACGACGCGCAGCGTGCTCGGGGGGTGAAAAAATTTCGGTGGTGGAAGAATTTTGCGAAAATTCAAAAATTCAAATTTTTGCTAAGTAAAAAAAAAAAGACGCCATAACTTTCGTAAAAGTTGCTCGAATTTGATGATTTTTGGATATGTTGTAGGCCTTTGGGTCCTCTACGAAGCGGGACTGGAACGGGCTCCCTAGGTGGTCCGACGCGGGAGTACGGTAGAAAATTCAAAATTTTGAATTTTTTTCCGACCTTTAAAAAATCGTAACTCGAGTTTGCGACGGTGGATCCTCGCCAATTTAATTTCTGACCTGGACACTTATATTACCTTTCATTCGACACCAAAACCGCCGAGATCGGTTTTGTCGTTCGGGAGATCCGCGGTCACAAAAGTCCCGGGTCCCGAGCGGAAAATTCGGATTTTCGACTTTGAGTGGATTTTTGGGCTGAAAGCGTGCATTTAGCGGCAAATTGACCATTGCAACGTGTTCAGCGTCAAAAGTTGGTCTAGACAAAGTGTCTTGACCATTTTGAGGTACCGTATCCCGGCCGCGCCGAATTTTTGAATCCCAGGGTCAAATTTTCGAAATTGAGTTTTCACTTGTTTCGGGGGTTTTCGACGACGCTGAACACGAATCCGGTGTTTGTTTTGCGATTTGGGACGCCTTTACCGTGATTTCGGCACCCGGCTGCCCAAAAATTGGGTCCCGGGGTCGAATTTTCAAAATTGTGTTGACAGTTGTGTCTGGGCTTTCTGATGCAGCAGAACGCGAATCCGTCGTTTATTTGGCGATTTGCGGTGTATTTAGCCTGATTTTGGCCGAATACTCACGCTCTGTAAAATTTCGAAAGTACCGTCCGCCATTGATTTTGCTGCGCCTACAGTACGCCGTCCATATAAGACGCGCTGAGAAAGGCGTCTACGCACGCGCAATCGAGCCGAGTTATAAGAGCGTCGTACTGTAGCACCGACGCCGTCCACCCCAGCGGGGGAGCCCCCCGCTGTGTCGCGTAGCTAAGGCGCGCCTGTACAATTGGGGCGCCGCTGGCATTCTACATTGTGAGTGGCTATAATAGACAGTCAGCGGTCAGTACAGCCTGCGCTCATCGTCGTCAGTACAGCCTGCGTCACTTGCGCCACATCGGCCTCTAAGTGTATGGCATCTGCTTAGGCCCGCCCCGGGCCATAGACCCTAGTTCTATGCTGAAACAATTGGGAACAAACAAATTTAACGGGATGCAACACTTGTTGGTTTCTGTGCCCCCGTCCGCTAAAACAATCACGCGGAGTGCCTATCTGACACTCAAGGAGTGTCACGTATCACTT
>JASAMZ010004311.1:0-13556 GCA_030248115.1 Linhomoeus sp. GSCO2_2 | reverse complement strand
CTATGGTCACCCCTGTCTTCTTCAAGATCGCGAAGTATAGTGGATAGTGTGACGCCTCAGCGCCTTTTAATACTTATACACCGTTCACTGCGCAGTTTGCTGTGACTTCTTCTGTGACACAAAATGACTTCTTCACTTCTCAGCACAGCTTTCATTCCTTGGCACGATTGACGCGTAGTAACAGGCGCCACTGGCATACGTACTTGCAACGCGACAGCCGCACAATTGAGACAATACCAGGCTAGCGGCAAAGGGCATCACACAATTAAATCGATACAGGGCGAGCGGCAAAGGACACCGTTTGGTGGACCGAGCTTGGAAGACGTGCGTGCGCACGCTGCTGGCTTTCCATCGACTGACATTTGTCCCCGCATGTGTCAGTCTAGCTGACTCAATTCAGGCAGGCTGAATCAATACGCCCAACTTGGCGTCTTTCTCGATTACATATGCCATCGATCATATTAAAGGAACCTGTGGCCCGTGTTTTGCCAGGCTTAGCAACACGCGTGTTATTTCGCTCGGCCTCAGCCGAGCGAACCCTCTCAAGGGCTCGGCGTGCGTACGTGCGTATGTACGTACGTACGTGGGTCACGCTCGCTTCGGGCTTAATAACTCGGTCTTCCGACGTCGTAGGGTGGAGTTTGAGCCATCGTCGAGTAGCCTGCGGACTCCTCTCGCCGTCTGAGTGGTCGAAACTGAAATAAGTTTTCAAACTCGCGCGCTACAGTATCCCAAAGTGGGGTCCATTTTAAGACAAAAGTTGACCGAAGCTAGTCAAATCGCATATCAAAGTGAAGCGCTCGAGCTCCTGAGCACGAATCCGACAACAAAAAGTTTCAAATGTTTAAACAGAGAGCTACAGTAACCAAAACGCGTCGAAAACTGGAAACGACACGCTTGCTTCGGGCATAATAACTCGCTTGTCTGACGTCGCTGGGTTGAGTTCGACACATCGACGGGTAGCCCTCGGACTACTCTCGCCATCTGAGTGTTCAAAACTGAAGTTTCCAAACTCGCGCGCTACAGTATCCCAAAGTGTGGTCCATTCTAAGACAAAAGTTGACCGAAGCTAGTCAAATCGCATATCAAAGTGAAGCGCTCGAGCTCCTGAGCACGAATCCGACAACAAAAAGTTTCAAAAGTTAAAACAGAGAGCTACAGTAACCAACACGCGTCGAAAAACTGGAAACGACACGCTTGCTTCGGGCTTAATAACTCGCTTGTCTGACGTCGCTGGGTTGAGTTCGACACATCGACGGGTAGCCCTCGGACTACTCTCGCGAACTGTGACGTCGAAATGATAGTTTTGCGTTAGAATCCAGTGTCTTTTTAAAAATTTAGTCTGAAAAGATGATTTTCTTGGTATAAAGAATTAAACCCGAGCGATACCAATGTTGCGTAGCAAGACCACTCCAAAAGGTGTAGTCGAGAGTAGAGTCAGAGAAGCTGCACGAAACCGGAAAGGGCCTTGCTACAATCTCAGTAAAATTCAAAGCTCAAAACCACTCCGCTTTTTAAAAGAGACTTGTTTCATTTCAACACATGAACGACACTGCCCATGCGGTTGCTCGTACTCCTGTGGCTGGCCGACTGAGGCGCAACGTGTCGAGCTAACAGCTAAGTGAGCTACAGCGTTCAGTGGCGTGGTACATTTTTGAAGGACCATATTATTGTATCCTTAGAAATCTGTTCTCTTGATGGGACAGTGTCGCTCATTTCGCCTAGCATTCATTTCGATAGCGCTTCAAGAAATAGGACGGTTGTGTGAATGATGGTCGCTGGGTGGGCAGTGGGCGCACACTGGAATTTTTCAGCTTGAAATCCTGATCGCAAACAAGAAAGGCAAGCACTTCAGGGCCAGCAATTTTCGCAGGTTTCCGATCAATGGCTCGTATCGGCAGGTGCACATAGGGTCGAGAAACCAAAACTGCATCTGGTGATGCCGTTGACCTGTTTTGGGAAATCCATTTCTTGCTTGCTGGTCGTCCGAGATGGCCAACCACACATAGCGCGTAGTGAAAGGCCGCGCTAAGCGACCAGCGCCATTCCTGAAACAAACCAACAAGGCGCATAGTAAAGCAACTAAAGTAAAGGAGTAACGGTTCGCCTCACCCAACCTACACGAGTGATCGGACATGTCCATAAAACTGCAATCAGATTAAGCAGTCATGTGGTTTGTGTCGAAAATAGAATGTCATGGTCCACTTTAGTATTCCCAGCGGTCCAAAAATGAATGAATTGTAGAAAGAAACGCTAAGGCTAGCCTGTTCTCGTTTGCTTGTGATCAGACTAGAAGCAATTCTGAACCCTCCCTGGTTTGGTTGGGGAGGGATGGGGGATTGCTCCAGATTTGGCATTGGCCAACTGTTACGTAAATCATGCCATTAGCACTTCGGTTGCTACATAGGTTTGCCCCTCTATAGGTGAGACCAAATTTGCATAGGTAGTTGCATGCGTAAGCGATGTCGGTAGAGTACCATGAGATACCATGGATACAAACCATACTATGGGATGCGACTATCGTACTCTGTACCTTGAGTCAGAAGTTTATCACCCATTCGTGACGCTCACTCCAGGAACATGGAGGCCAGAAGTAGCCAATTCTCGCTGTTCCGATTCTTGTCTTGCAAGGTCAGTTCGGGAGTTGTCCAAAGCCTGCTACAGAACCAGCTGAGCATGAACGAACGGCTCACGCCCACAACAGCCGTCACCAAATCAGCGATGAACATGAATTTTGGAGGCATAGGATACCGAATCAGATAGCAAATATGGTTGGGCAAACTGAAGTATACAGTAAATGGTTATACTTCAACGTTGATATGATTGACTGAAAACATTGCTTGATGCAACACTGATATCAGAAGATCTGACTGGCTATTAAAAGACGATCTCTCTAGTCGTTGTCCAGAAGCCAGAATGACTATACGAGAATGCAAGCAGAATGATATGGATAACACCAGCTCCACATTAATCTTGTTCCTTCCTCTACGTACCTACCTACCGTACTTCCCCGTCTACCGTACCTTCAGGCGGACGAGGATCTGTTTGTGATCGGAGTAGAAGCAATTCAACGTCTGGCAGTCGATTCATCACTTGGGCGACAACTCCTTTGGTTTTCTTTTCTAGTAGAAAGTGAATTTGCATAGTCTACACATGCGCCCGCATCTTTTCTACGACTGTGAGCGTCTTGCTGGCCGGCTGAGTACGCGCGCTAATTCACGCCACCAGATGGGACTGTGGTTCGTCTCATATGCGTTTTCGTCGTACTCATCAGTCGTAGTGAAAACGTAGTTTGTCGTTAGAATGGAGCAGTCCAGATTGGGAAGATGTGTCGTTTGGTTTCATAGTGGTTAGTGTTAGATGGCCTTTGCGACACAGAAGTAACAGGCGACTAAATTCCAACCGGTTTCGGGCCCTCAACGGACCCTTCGTCAGGGAATAACAGACAACTGACGCTACCAAGATGTCACTCACTAGGTCGTTCATATGTCGAAAATTACGTTGGACGAAGCATTTCACGATAGCCTCGACTATATGCATTGGCCACTGTCTTTGCTGGGAATTTTCGCGCAGTCACGATAGTACATAAGTTTGCTCATAAGTTTCTCACATAAGTTTGCTCAGTTTGCTTTCTGCTGAGGGAACTCGCGCGCCTTCCCAGTTCTCAGGCGAAATAGTGATTGATCTCAGGAGGGCAATTTTGGCTGCACTTGTCATAGTCTACAGTAATACCGGATTTGCCAGTGCGTTGTACATGAAAGAAGGGACAGGGCTATGAGAGTGTTCGCGGGCCGCATTATGCGAGATTGCGTTTATTGCGTCATTTGAAGAGACCTCTTTCCATTGCTCATCGAGACTTACTTGGTCTGTGTCCCACCCAAAAGGTCCACGTTGTTGGGCCAACCTTTCTATTGGAACTGAGCTCCGGTTTGGCTTTGGGGAAACGAAGACGGTTGGCCCCCCCCCCCCCCCCTTTCGCCTATTCCTTAGGATTAACCCTTCTAGCTGACATAATTACTTTCTACATTCACCATTCAGGTACATCAATCCGCAATACAGAAGCGCAAAAGTAAAAGCCGCATGCTACAAATTGGCAATAGAAGCCTTATCTACATTTAATTGCCTATCCTTCATACCCTCGCGTGTTCCTTCGCTTAATCCTCGAACCACAGTATACTTCATGGTATGTACCTATCACACGGAAATAGCAAGTAATGCACGCAAACCTACATATTTTGGGTGCTTGCCGATTTGTTTCGGTTGGATACAGGTGTCGTGTCACAAAGAGGGCCAGCTCGCCGCGGAGTTTGCGCAGCTGGTGGCGGCTGTATGTCGCCGTTCCAAGCTCGTTGAGCAGCAGCAGGCAACGGCCGTTCATCCAGCTTGTATGTGTTAAAGTGACTACCCGAGTTCAGGGAGAACCCGAGTACTCGGGTTCTCCCTGGTTATTTAGTGAGAACCCGAGTACTCGGGTTCTCACTGATGGAGTTAGTGAGAACCCGAGTAGAGTGGCCGACAAGCTGCGTATGACCGAGGGCGCGCGTGTGAGGCCAATGAAACTGTAAGGGGCGGTCCCTCCAAACCGCGCAATCTCTGGTCGGCGAGGCACAGCCGGCCTGAGCAGGAGGTGAATTAGATGGAGGAGTGTTCATACCACTTAACGTTTGCACTAACCCATCCGTTCCCGTTCCCGTGAAAATGGCTTCAATCCCGCTTATTGGGTGTGTTCCCTCGTAATGTTCCACGGGAACAAACAAGGATAAACGGGAACAAAATATGTTCCCGATTATCTGAACGGGATCAAAGTTTGTTCCCGTTTATTAAAAGGGAACAAACTTTGATCCCGTTTATTTTTTTCGGGGCCCGATTAAGCGGGAACAAAGGCCGAAAATTTGGCACGAAAAGGCCCGTTGTTCCCGTTTACACACTGGGGATGAGCGTGAATAGACCCCGCGTGTTATAAGATAGTGGCGGACCTTAAGCGGGAACAACGCTCGTTGCATAAGCGGGAACACAGTTCCATAAGCGGGAATCATTTCACCCAAACGGGAACATGTTACTTAAGCGGGAACAGCCATTTTTTGCCGAGTCACGTTTATGACGACCTGCCCAAAACTGTAAACGGGAACACGACTTGTTGGAACGGGAACGGGTGGGCTAAAACTCGGTCGGCGTCGCGCCTGGCGGGTCGAAAACTGAGGCTTAGCGCGACCACCAACTTCAGGGCGCGCGGAGCGCGCCCTGAAGTCGGTCACCGGTCGCGTTAAGCCTAAGCTTCGACTCGCCAGACTGCGACGCCGACTGACTCTTGTGCACTGTGGGCGCAGGGCGAGCCTAAGCATAGCCTGAATTCAAAGGAATATACAGCTGTCAAAGACACATAATCCTAATGTCAACCGGACTTCCTCAAATTACGTTGCAAATGCTTTCCCCAAATTAGAAGCTGCTATAGCAGATTGAAAGCGGCGACTATTTGTCCACTATGTAACTTGGTAGGTTTCATTGAACTGCGCGAGCGCCCTCGGTCGAGCGCGCCCTGCCGCCCGCCGCCTCTCTACTCGGGTTCTCACCAACTGCACCAGTGAGAACCCGAGTACTCGGGTTCTCACTAAATAACCAGGGAGAACCCGAGTACTCGGGTTCTCACTGAACTCGGGTTCTCCCCGTGACATATGCATTCGTCTGTAATTCAATCGTTTCATCGAAACCGTGGGGAAACACTCACAATGTCGGTCAGAGTCATGGGAGCGCTATCTTGTCTTATGATGCCCACTGGAATATACAAAACCCAATCAACTTCTCAGTTGCCGGTCGACCGGCTGTTTATCCGTTTATTCTTCAGCCGTGACGAAGAGCGCCAGCTCACCGTCGGTTTTCGAGCGGTTGCTTCTCTCTTCGAACTGTCGACTTTGGCGTGGAGTATTCGCTGGCGGCGTTTCTTGATTCGACTACTGCACTCATGGCATCGTTGTTTTTCAACGTTTGTCGAAGAAGACACATTTGCGACAGCGAATAGTCGTTGGGGGATGGGCACTGCGCAAGAGACGGCAGATTCGCTCTCCATCCCACTCATCAATCAATCACTTCGCAGGCCTTGAGGCTGAGCGGTATTTACCGAGAATTCGCAACATCTAGCGTCCTTGGGGATTGCTTTCCACTCTAGCCGATTTCGACGCTAGACTGCAAATGTTATGGCGCATTGCAAGTGGTTGTCTGGCTAAAACAATCCACCTTGACTGACATTTGTCCTCCGTCCGAGAAACGGCAACTGGGGGACGGGACGACGAAACTTTCCGCAAGTTATATACCAATAACTGGCCAGGCTTCGTTGTGTTGCGCACTCGGCTTTCTGGTTCAGTGCGAATTCTAGTCGACGTTCGCCCTTTCTCTTACACAACAATCGCTGGTTCCACGCAAGAAAGACGGCGGTACAATTGACACATTGGAACGCATTTGGCCAGCAGAGGAATCGCAGACACCTACAGCACCCCTGCAGCGAGTTACAACAACAGGTTCAATAAGGGCACGACCGCTCTGTGAGGTGCGAGGCAAGGCTGGAATTGCGCAGCAGCTCGCGAATCGTATTTTACTAACGATGTAATCGCCTCAGATGTAATCGATGTAACCGCCGGGTGAGCAAGGGGCCCGACTTAGAGGGCAAGGGGCCCGACTTGAGGCGCAAGGGGCCCGTGTGCAAGGCGCCCGAGAGGTGAGCCAAGGGGCCCGACAAAACTGTTGCACTTTTCTGGTGTGTTTCTAATACAATTGATTATGCATACTATAATAATACTACGGCATTCACGCGCAAAACACAGCACATCGTCGGCTACCCGGAAGGGCGCATCTTGCTGCGCATGCGATCTCTCTCTACCTCTAGACGAACATACCGTACGTGAAAGTCAACTGGCAGCTCTACATAACACCTAACACATAACATCGGCATAAACGAATGCGGGCGCGGCACAGAGGCACCGTCGTCGGCTACGCTATACCCCAAGGGTGCATCACTCAATTACAGATGCATCGTAAACGCATGCGTTTGAGAGTTATGCAATCAACTTCGCAAAGACGTGCACACGTGCTTGAGTTTGGGTGCGAAGGATAAAATGTTAATCAGTGGAGCATTTCCTCTTTCTAGGTGGCGGACCACAAGAAGAGTGGCTGTGGTCGTGGACTGCTACCCCTACTCTACTCTCTACTACTACTACTACTGGGAAGAAGAATTGATTGCCTATAGTAATTGCACTGCAAGAGATTAGGTCGGTGAGAAGAAGTAATTGCATTGTAGCGTTTGAGCTGATATACATAGAAGGCCATGGCCATCACCGCTGCCACAGTTGTCGGTATACCCATCCCAATCATGGCCACCGCCACCACTGTCCTGCCCACTGGGTTGTCCATGAACCTGCAGTTCCTGGACCACCACCTAAACCACCATTCAACAAAATTCCTTTAACTACTCCATCACTTCCCCGTCTTCAACTACACACCCCTTCTTCCCTTCGTTGCCTTCCATGCCCTCTCCCCCCACCTCCAGCTCAATCTCCACCTGTTTGGGCAGCTTCTCCTCCACCACCCTCTGCCGCATACTCTGTGTTCCTGCAAGTACTCACCCACTTTCTGAACCGACCAACACACACTCAGAACACTTCACAATGCACATACAAGAAGCAACACACCTGGCTGGAACCTCACCAGCTCCACTTGGGGCGCCTCCATGCCTCATTCGCACTACACACTTTCAAAACTCTCTCAATCTCTGCTCACACTGAACACACACAAAGACAGACAGAGGTCCTGTTGGTCATGGCCCATCATAACCCCCTGCCACCACAGGCCGCGCGATCTGCACGCGCATCCTGAAAAACTACCTAAGCACCCCCACCCACCTACCCCCAAATCTGCACTTGTAAACAAGCTTAGAGTAAAAACTGGGTACCCGATGATGGTTGATTGGCATTGTATAGTGTGTCGTGCATTTGAGGAGTATATTCCATAGAGTGTCAGAACAGCAAGTTGAGGATTTCTTCGGGGAGTATCGCCGCAGTTACCTCGAGTTTCCAGAGAAAGGTTGTGCCATTGTTGGGCAATCGATGCCTGTAAGGCGCATTGCTGGGTACTGATCCATAAATGGATCAGGAATGTTCGCCGCAGGTTCACTTTGGATTAAAGAGAGTCTAAATGGGACGACGCCCTTTTCTTTTGGGTCACAAATGCGGACGGTTACGGTACCGTTGCTGTAGATTGCAGAACCGCACAGTAAACAGAATTGCCGCGTTTCGTCTTCGATTGAATAGGTGGCAAAAACATACGTTGCCGGACACATCCATGGAAAAATATTGCTAAGTTTTAGTCATTTGAATTGCCGAAATTTGCCATGTTTGAAAAAAAAACTTGAGAATATCCCTAATTTCGTGAATTCTAAAATCTGAAACTGCTGTACAATTACTTGACATACTACGCCCGATTCATCCACGCAAAGATATTTTGAATTTTAAGTTGTTTGAAATTGTCGAAATTTGGCAATTTTGAGAAAAACCTTGAAAATATCCCTAAATTCGTTAATTATAAAATATAGGTCTATTTGCTAAATAGTTGGCAGACTATGCCCGACACAACCATGCAAAGACAATCTGAAATTTAAGCTATTCGAAATTGTCGACATTTGGGAATTTTGACAAAACCCTTGAAAATATCCCTAATTTCGTTAATTATAAAATCTGAATCTATTTGATAAATACTTGGCAGACTATGCTCGATACATCCGTGCAAAGAAGTTTTGAAATTTAAGCTGTTTGAATTTGTCGAAATTTGGGAATTTTGACAAAAACCTTGAAAATATCCCTAATTTCGTTAATTATATTCGCTGAAACTATTTGCTAAATACTTGGCAGACTATGCTCGATACATCCGTGCAAAGAAGTTTTGAAATTTAAGCTGTTTGAATTTGTCGAAATTTGGGAATTTTGACAAAACCCTTGAAAATATCCCTAATTTCGTTAATTATAAAATCTGAAACTATTTGATAAATACTTGGCAGATTATGCTCGACACATCCGCGAAAAGTAATTTTGAAATTTAAGCTGTTTGAAATTGTTGAAATTTGGGAATTTTGACAAAAACCTTGAAAATATCCCTAATTTCGTTAATTATATTCGCTGAAACTATTTCCTAAATACTTGGCAGACTATGCTCGATACATCCGTGCAAAGATGTTTTGAAATTTAAGCTGTTTGAATTTGTCGAAATTTAGGAATTTTGACAAAACCCTTGAAAATATCCCTAATTTCGTTAATTATAAAATCTGAAACTATTTGATAAACACTTGGCAGACTATGCTCGACACATCCGCGAAAAGAAATTTTGAAATTTAAGCTGTTTGAAATTGTCGAAATTTGGAATTTTTGACAAAAACCTTAAAAATATCCCTAATTTCGTGAATTATAAAATCCGAAACTATGTCACAAATTCATCGCGTCTTATGCCCTTTCCATTTCAGCAAAAACTTTGCCGATACGACTTGTAAATAAAAGTGTCATTTTTGACATTTTCATATTTTAATTGTAAATATCTCGAAATAGCGAAATTAGCAACAGAGACGGACAACGGCCCGTTACTCAGCGCATTCGACTCCATTGGGTGGCACTGACCGTCGTGTCTAGTTTTGTGACACCCACACACAGCCACACAGACACACGAACGGACAATAGTGTCCGTACGTATATATGTTACGTCCACTTTCCGCATTCGTCCAGAAGCCGCATAATGCGGATTCTGGACGCGTCGGCGTCCAGTTTCCGCATAATGCCGTTTCTGGACGACACGGCGTCCAGAATACGCATTGGAAAGAAGAGGCATGCATCACCGTCCATGCGTAATCTGGACGTCCAGAATCAGCATTTCTTTGCCATCATGACGGAGGCGCACAGCAGGCCTGAGCAGGGGGTGAAGTAGATGGAGGAGTGTTCACCCCACTTTCAGTTTGCACTAAAACTCGGCCGGCGTCGCGCCTGGCGGGTCGAAAACTGAGGCTTAGCGCGACCACCAACTTCAGGGCGCGCTCCGCGCGCCCTGAAGTCGGTCACCGGTCGCGTTAAGCCTAAGCTTCGACCCGCCAGACTGCGACGCCGACTGACTCTTGTGCAGCGTGGGCGCAGAGCGAGCCTAAGCATAGCCTGATGTCAAAGGAAAATCATACTTTCAAAGACAACAACATTGTAATCAATCAAAGAATGCGTATTCTTGACGTCCAAGTTACGCATATAGACCCAGGAGCTTGCTTCTCCTTCTCCAAAGCGGATTCTGGACGGCGCCGCGTCCACAATCTACATTACTATGCCAGCTAGGTGTTTTGTCCGTCCGTCTGTCCGTAACGCTTGCCTTCCTAGCACTTCGCCACGCGACGCTTCAGCATGCGCCTGCCTCGCTAGCACTTCGCCACGCGACGCTTCAGCATGCGCCTGCCTCGCTAGCACTTCGCCACGCGACGCTTCAGCACGCGCGCGCCAGGAAGCCAGCAGGACGCCAGCGGCGTCCCGCAGAGAAGCTCGCTTGCTCCGATCGATCGACCGCAGTAAATCAATCGCTGCACTGCCAGCGTCGCCTGTTGCTGCCTGCCTTCAACGCAGGCTTTGCCTGAACAGTACGGCAATGCACGGTAGCAGAGCCTTGCAAAAGCGAACAGTGCGGCAGTGCGCGGTACAGCAGAGAACCTTGCAATGTGCAATTGCAACAGAGCCGAACAGTACGACAATGCTCGCGCAGGCAATTCTAGCCGCTTCAGCGACTATTTCGCTTGCAACAGGACAGATCTTGCAACAGGACAATCGGCCCGCTCTCTAGCATTTGTTTTGCGCGCCGCTTTGTACGGCGCGTTCGCGAGGCAGTCAGCGCCATTAGCTTGCAACAGGACAGACTTTCTGCAACAGGACGCTGCAACGGTACAGACGTTACAACAGGATCGTCGCGCGAGGCGACCAGCGCCGCTGGCTCGCAACAGGACAGACCTTTGCAACAGGACAGATTTTGCAACAGGACAAATCTTGCAACAGGGCAGATCTTGCAACAGGAAAATCTGACCACTTTCTATCATTTGTTTTGCGCGGCGCTTTGCACGGCGCGTTCGCGAGGCAGTCAGCGCTGTTGGCTTGCAACAGGACAGACTTTCTGCAACAGGACAAAATGTTGCAACAGTACAGACGTTGCAACAGGATGGTCGCGCGAGGCGACCAGCGCCATTGGCTCGCAACAGGACCGACCAGCTGACTCAACCGCTTTCTCCGTTCGGCACGTTTCTGCCGCTCAGACTCAACAGACTCTTGGTAGAGCTGTTGTTTGTCGCTCTTCCGAATGTCGTCGGACAGCTTCTGCTTGTCCTTCTTCTCTGTCTTCTTCTTCTTCTTCTCCTTTTCCTCTGCCTCGTCGACTTTGGCTTTCTTCGGTTGGGAGGGGGACTTCTCCCCTTTCCCCTTTCCCGCCCCGCGAGGCATAATGGGAGGGGAGCAAAGCGAAACTTCGAATTTTCAACGAGCGGTTTCCTAAGCTTGTGAAGAAAGACAGCGGTTCCCTGGAAAGTCAGAGGGAAAAGTGACGAAATTTCCAAGAGCGCTCGCTTATATCTCAGCAGATCCCGCCAAGCCAGTGGCTTGGGTTTGCGCGTCCACGCCAACGCGGTAATTTAGATGACGCGATTAGATCTGCCCTTGTTTGTAATGCGCGCTAGCTGAATAAGCCACGCCCATCACCAGATAGAGTGTAAACGCTGATTGGTCCAATTCCCTCGAACTGACCAATCACCATCCGTATTCGAGCCTATGCCCAAATAAGGTAAAATGCACTCAATTTGTCCGGTTTGGCGCCGCGCCTTGCAAACTAGCAAGTGCGGTATAGGCCAAACTTAGCTTTTCCAAATGAACTTTCTCATATTGGTCAGGCTTATCAACATACTGCAACTTGGCAGTATTTCCACACAACTGCACAATACGCATCGGACCCACATACGGATTTAGAAGCTTATACAACTTTCCTCGGCGGTGACGTTGGCTGTAGAAGAAGACGATGTCGCCCTCCTTGTAGATGTCCGGCACTGCTCGCTTGTCGTAGGCTGCCTTCCGCCGAGCCAGCTCCTTCTCCGTCACGTAGCCCGTCTGCTGGTAGACCTCCGCATGGGTCTGACGTATCAGATCCAAGTACTGGTCCGTCGTGTACTTCGTCAGGTTCGCTTCCGACACAGCAGCCAACGGTGACTGCGATGGCTGATCCGGGTATCTCCCGAACGTCATCAAGAAAGGTGGCACTCCAGTCGTCGTATGCGGCCTGGAGTTATAAGCATAAAGAACTGTCGGAAGTCGTTCGTCCCAACATTCTGGCCTCGTTCGTGAAGTCAAAGCCAGCATATTATCCAATTCCTTATGGAACGACTCAATCGCCCCATTACACTTTGGATTGTAGGCCGTCGTATACAGCCGACTAATACCGTATAATTGGCATAGTTGCTGAAAAATTTGAGACATCAGATTTGGTCCCAAATCTGACAACATTAGTCTTGGCGGCCCGTATATGCAGAAAACATGATCAACAAGTGCTTTCGCCAGTGTGGGTGCCTTCTCATCAGGAACGGCTGCGCCCGCCACCAGCTTTGTAAAGATATCGTAAGCCAAAATCGTGTGTCGATTTCCGCTTAACGATGGTCCGACATGATGAACGTCAATCGCTATCGTATGCATCGGACGGTTCTCAGATTTTACATGCATCAAAGGCATGTAATGACGCTTGTGCTGCCCTCGCCTGTGGGCACACGGTAAGCAAAGTTCGCAGTAATCAAAGACGTCTTTCCGCATCCGCGGCCAGTAAAACCGCGCTTCGAGTCGTCGCCAAGTTTTCCTCGGCCCTGCATGAGCTGAGGTTGGTGCCGCATGTGCCTCCCACATGAGCACTTCTCTCTCCGAAGCTGGTACTACTATGCGTGGCTCCGGGTACAACCGGTCGTCCCGCCATAGCATACCTTCCCAAACACAGTAGAATTTGGTTTCATAAATGAACTGCTCCAGTTCATTTCCAGTCAGGTCCGTAGTCCCTGACTCGAGATAGTCAATCAACCGCTTGCAAAACACATCGGCATACTGTAGTTCCCGTACCGAGGTAGCATCACTGCTGCCCTTCAGCGTAAGAACTGATGCCGTTTGCGGTTTCTCGACCGCTCGCAACACATGAACATCGGAGGTGCCTTTATCAGTATCGACGCCCTCCTGCTCTGCCATCATTTTATCCCAGGCGGACAACGGCCGTCTAGAAAGTCCATCCGCCATCTTATTCACCCCGCCTTGGCGATAAATGATAACCGGATTTAGCTCCTGAATCGTCAGAGCCCATCTTGCCAGCTTCCCTGACAAGGATCGACTCGTTAGCAGCGCCGTCAGCGCCACACAATCCGTAATCACATAGACTGGTAACCTGTAGCAGTATGATGCGAACTCCTTGCACGCAAATACCACTGCCAGGCACTCTTGTTCAGAAGCAGCGTAATTTCGCTCATGTTTGTTGAACGCTTTGCTAAC
>JASAMZ010004310.1:0-27213 GCA_030248115.1 Linhomoeus sp. GSCO2_2 | reverse complement strand
ACACAAACAGACAGGTGTCAACTAGGCAACTGTTTTGTATTATGACGCCGAATGGGGCATTTAGCCATTCGTATGTATGCATTTCGTAACCTCCAACCACGCTCCTCCACCTCAAAACTACAGGGTTATTTTTTTGAAGTGAGGGGCCGGGAGCTCGAATAACTTTAGCCCCGGTGGGCCGATTTCAATGAAACTTGAGACAGTACAAACTCAATACGTACCATAGCGCGTGTTAAAAATTTTCCCAAATCGGGCGTGCGTAGCGCCTACGGTAGCGCGTTAACGAAGGCCTACTTTTTTCGGGCCGCTGGACATGGCCACCGTCCTGGTGGTGGCGCCCTTGTTTATGTTGAACACTGTAACGCTAAATGTGCAACCTTTCAACTAAACTGAACAATAATGAAGCAGGAAATGCCATCCAAACCTTTAATTTTGCCGAAAGATTGCATATTTAGCGTCACAGTGTTCAGTGCAAGCAAGGGCGCCACCACCAGGACGGTGGCCAAGTCCAGCGGCCCGAGAAGAGTAGGCCTTCGTTAACGCGCTAGCGTAGGCGCTACGCACGCCCGATTCGGGCAACATTTTAACACGCGCTATGGTACATATTGAAATTGTACTGTTTCAAGTTTCATTAAAATCGGCCCACCGGGGCTAAAGTTATTCGAGCTGCTGACCCCTCACTTTGAAAAAATAACTCTGTACAACACAAAATCTATACTTTGATCGTCAGAGTCTGTGCATCACTGTCCTAGACGATGGTGCCGAAAAACAGAAAATAACGAAAGCCGAAAGACAGGCCATCAGTATGGTACTGTGTGGATTACTTAATACTGTACCTATGAACATTTATTGCGAAGTATTGCATTCTGGTCGACATTGCGAAGTGTGTGCGAGCAGCAGCTGCTGCTTTGGTGGCTGCTATAATGGAGGTTTAGCCACGCAACAGCGCGACGAGTACTATAATGTACAATAAATCCTCATAGAAGCGCCCCTCCTGGGCGCGGTCCTGGACAGCATCCCGTCGAAGGTCGGGAGAGGCGCTGAATGGAGAATTCAGAGTAGTAGGCATAGTCGCTCCCAGATGACGAAATACTCTAGAATTCGCCATATACATAGAGCGACCTGGAGGGTTCCCTCCAAACTAATGGCGCATTCTGGTTCCTTTTAGATCAAGCTTTGCTTAGGCTCGCTTAATGAGGGCGACACCAGCGCCGAGCTCAAAGTCCTACGCCTCATGGCATAAGTATGTAGGTAGGTACATTCTCTTCTGAGCATTCACAGACTACCTCTACCTTTCCAGTTGCGCGAGAAAATGCCTTTGGCGCTGGGTCGAGTCTACGTCGACAACCTACCCGGACCTTTGGACGCCAAGCGGCGCGTCGGCGCCCTCGCGCCCCTAATCAAGGCCGGATTTGAGGAGGTGCTCAAAGGAGTACCTTGGCTGACTGGGAAGAGCAGGTCGAATGCCATCGACAAGCTCCGCAAGGCCTATCCGAATCTGGCGTACGCCGAAAACATCCTGTCCGACGACTACTTGTACAAGACCTACTCGAAGCTGCGGCTGGAAAAAGACGACGACTTGCTTGTCGTACGTCTAAAGGTTCTTCGATATGCCGCTAACTTCAATCTGGCCGACGTCGGACGCCCCGTCGACAAGTCGGACAACGGCAATGCAGAACGTTCGAACGCCTGGTACAATCCGTACTACAACTCCTTCACTATACCGGCGACAATCCTGCAGGTTTGCCGTCTTCCCCAGTTTGGCGAGAAAGGCGTCCGTGCGTGCGTACGTGCTCACGTGCGGGTGCGCGTGCGGGTGCGTGCGTGCGTGCGTGCGTACGTGCGTGGGTGCGTGCGTGGTTGCGTGGAGGGAAAGGGATGGGTGATCACTGCGACGCGCGGATTGGATAATATGGTCGTCTGTCGTCTGGCAGGTACCCTTCTACCAAGCCAGTTTCCTGCCGGCGATGAACTTCGGCGGAATCGGCGCCGTCATGGGGCACGAGATCGGCCACGGCTTCGACCCCAGCATCGCGCCTGCGATGGACGCCGATGGCAACTGTCGTCCGATGCTTATGGACGAATTGGTTCTGAGCCACTTCAACGCCAGCCGCGATTGCATGGTCAACCGGTCAAGAGACGTAGGCTATCTACGGCCGTACAGTCCAGTGCCGCAGTCGTTCGCGGACCAGCTCGGTAACTCAATTCTTCATAATTTCAACAGAATTGTAAACGTCAAGCGATTGCTATACAGTGTGCGTAGCGGGGACGAAACGCAATTTCCCGCTCAACACGGCTCTTAGCCTAATTGTTGAACAGTCATCAGAAAGGCTCCAGCATTGCGCAACACCATAGATCCCCAAGAAATTTAGCAGGCTTGCAGACCGTTGAACTGTGGTACTTCGAATTCAGGGGTGCGCGCCGCCCATCTAGCCTTTATGAAGACTCAACCTGCTCAAAAGAAGCGAATGGCCGGTCCCCTGTCCAACTTTGACGAAGAGCAACTCTTCTTCCTCTCTTGGGGCCACATCTGGTGCGACATCAACCAAGTGACGGTTCAGTGGAGGGGCGCTGAGCCTTTGCGCCAATACCCGGCCTTCGCAAAGGCCTTTCAGTGTCCCGAAGGCACCTACATGGCCCCAAGAGATCGCTGCGGCGTCTGGTCGTGATCGTAGGGAAGGCTAATGTACTATACCAATGGTCGTCGGGCTAATAGGCTTCGAGTTACATAGTGCCCGTGCATTGTAGCGCTACGTAGGTATGTACCGTAAATACTCCAATAAGCCCCCCTCTTCATCTCCGCCTTGTAGAGCATGCTGTCGAAGTTGAAGAAGGGGAGGGGGGCTTATCAGAGTATTTACGGTTGCCTTGTGCATAGAACTAACCGTAAATACTCCAATAAGCCCCCCTCTTCATCTCCGCCTTGTAGAGCATGCTGTCGAAGTTGAAGAAGGGGAGGGGGGCTTATCAGAGTATTTACGGTATGTGTATTCTTGTGTGTCGCTCACAGCAGTTTCTCTGCGATTCAGCTTGCTCAACCCGCCAAACTTAGTCATGTGAAACTCATGGAAAACCAGACGCTGGAACGGCGCGCACTGTTGTTGACAGAACTGATCGTATCGTGTTTACTCTTATCATGCGAAGACGTGGAGCGAGCGCCTTGACCAGTGGGGGGGGGGGGGGGGGAAGAGAAGAGGTCTAAAGATATAGGGGATAGCAGATTCGCAGCAGAATCGAGGTGGCGTCCGTGTCACCGTTTATCGTGCGATTCCATCACTGTTATGGACGACTAGTTGAACGCTGAAGGGGACCTTCAGGGTGGCACTCCTCTTGTTCCGAAGCAAAGCAGACTGTCGTTCGTCTCGCTACTCGGTAATAAGCCTTCACGGAAACAAACACCGGGTTCTTGTTCAGTGTCAACGAAAATGTTCGAACAAGTTTGGACGTGTTTGGATGTGTTGCATAAGTTTGAACATGATTGGACAAGTCTGAACATGTTTGGACAATTTTGGACAAGTTTGAACATGTTTGGACAAATTTGGACATGTTTTGGGTGTGTTCTCTGACGCCGAAAGCAACGTAAATGCACCGCAAATTGCAAAACGAACGCCGGATTCGTGTTCTGCGGCTTCAGAAAGCCCAGAAACAACTGTCAACTCAATTTTGAAATTTCGACTCCGGGACCCAATTTTTGGTCGGCCGGGCGCCGAAATCAGGGTGAAGACGTCCCAAATCGCAAAACAACCACCAGATTCGTGTTCAGCGTCGTCAAAAACCCCCGAAACAAATGAAAATTCAATTTCGAAAATTTGACCCCCCGGATTCAAAAATTCGGCGCGGCCGGGGTACGGCAGCTCAAAATAGTCAAGACACTTTGTCTAGACCAACTTTTGACGTAGAACACGTTGCGATTGTCAATTTACCGCTAAAGGCACGCTTTCCAAGCCAAATCTCCACCCAAAGTCGAAAATCCGAAATTTCCGCTCGAGACCCGACACTTTTGGCACCGCGTATCTGAAGAACGGCACGAGCAATTTCAGCGGTTATGGTCTCAAACGAAAGGCAATATAATGTTCTCGGACAAGTTAAAACTTGGCGAGGATCCGCCGTCGCAAACTCGAGTTCTGATTTTTTAAAGGTCGGAAAAAATTTTGAAATTTCAAATTTTCTACCGTACTCCCGCGTCGGACCACCTAGGGAGCCCATTCCGATTTTGTTCTGAAGGGCATCCAAGGGCCTACAACATATCCAAAAATCACCAAAATCGGCCCACTTTTGCGAAAGTTATGATCTATTGTTTGTTTTTTTACTTAGTAAAAATTCGAATTTTCGAATTTTCGCAAAATTTGTCCACCACCGGAATTTTCTAGTTTCTTGTCCACGCAGCGCGTCGACTCAACCTATCTAACGCAAAAAACCGCTTGGCGATCCGCTTTGTGTAGCGCGAGAAAGCTTGGTAAGATGATTCTGTTCAATCCGACGCCCCCTATAGCACTCCTGCTTTTGCAAAGCGGAGTGCCAATTATCCCCCCCCCCCCCCGCATCTGACGAGGCGAGCTTGTCCCACCGTCTATCGTGGACGCCTTCAGATGTAAAGGGCGCGACTGTTCTTGTACTCTGGTAATTGATTCGACACCAGAAATGAAGACTGGGCACTGGTGGCAGTGCGACGCCTGCGATCGACTCATGACGAGCAGAGACGCGCTGTCGGATCACGCGTTCAGGATTCATCGCAGTACGTCTGGTGACTCGTTCTTGTGGCAGTGTGACATCTGCGGTACGGCTTTGGCGAACAAGGACGCGCTTTCCGGACACATATCCGGAATACACTCTGGAACGTCGAACGAGCCAGTCGTCTGCGACCACTGCAGGGTGGCCATGGCGCACAAGCGCGATCTCGCATGCCATGTCTCCACACGGCGGTCGAATCGTACCCGAGAAGAAATGCCGATCTGTGATGACTGTGGAGTGTTATGCTGGACGCAGTCTAGCGCCATGCGTTCCATGGTGAGCCACATCTGTAAGCACCACTGGAATCTGAAGCCAATGCTGTCAGCTTCTACACGGATGGTACGACACCAGTGCGACGCGTGTTCGACGCGGTGTTCCTCCGAGTTTTCTATGGCGAGCCACATCTACTAGTGTCACCTGTCGGTGTCACTGAAGCCTCTGCCACGCCAGTGCGATGTGTGCTCTTCCCAGTTTGCTCGCACCGCAAACGTGGCCAGCCACATCTATCAACGTCACCTGTCGCAGAGTACTCGGCGACGCCAGTGCGATGTGTACTCTTACCATGTAGCCAACAAAACGGACATGGCAAACCACATCTACCAACGTCACCTGTCGCAGAATACTTGGCCACGCCAGTGCGATGTGTGCTCGTCCCAGCGTGCTCGCACATCTAACATGGCGGAGCACTTCGGCCGACGTCATCTGTTGCTGAGCCCCGTTAGGCCTGCTGGCTGGAGCACACCAAGCCAGTGTGATGTGTGCTCGGCGCAGTACTCTTTCGTGCCTTCTATGGTGAATCATATCTGTCGAAATCACGGATCGCTGAGGCCCTTCCAGTCTACTTTGGGAACACCACGTCAATGCGACGTGTGCTTGACACGGTTTGCTCGTACACGTGACCTAGCGAAGCACATGTATCGACTCCACTTCGCGCTGAAGACTTTCCAGTGCGATGACGACATCTGTGAGTTCGTGAAGACTACGCCTACGCGCAATCGCAAGGGGAGAATTTGCGATATCTGTGGCGCTACCATCGTCTCGAGACTTCATACTCACATGGCGATCAAGCACGGAAACGTCCCCTCCAACACCCCTGCATACGTGTGCGACACTGCCTACGCCGAAAGCGCTACCTGCCAAAGCACTTGACGGTGGTTCATGGCCAGAAGCTGTTCCCAAGTGGAACACATCGCTTCATATGTGACACTTGTGGAAAAGAAGACTTTGCGGAGAAGGCGACTATTCTGGCCCACCTGAAGCGATGCTCTACTTGAACCGACGAGAATGATACTGCTGCCGATAAGCGGCGATGTTTGTGGTACCAGTACCGGCACACTTCTGTAGTACGAAAGCTGGCGTCAAGTGTGGTACGAGTTCAGGCACTGCAATACTGACATCGTTGTTTCAGTTACTCTCAGTTGGTCGAATTCGATGCTGTGTAGCGCAAGCTGTGTCGCATCAATCCATTTTCAATGCAATTGGAAGGACGCAATCTGGGTGTTCTCGTGCAACATCCCGCCTTCGATCTAAATGTCACAATGTCATGTGTAGCGTGATACCACTGAAACTAATAGTCTACTGTACCATCGCCGCTTCACGGGCGCTTAGGAACGGGTCGTAGTGCCACTCTGCCTTAAGTCTTCGCTTGATCGTCTCTGCCTCAGCTTCGTCCCAATTGATAATTTTCACATTGCCTCTGAAAGGCGCGTCTTCACCACTTTGATCATAGTCTCCCACAATGGTCAGTCTCTGGAGTCCCTCAGGCCAAGGCAGCTGAAGGCTGAAGCCATCGACACCTCGAAGGGGTCCCAGACCCCAGAGCAACTCCAAATTGGGGAACTTCTCGGAACATCTCGCTTCTTCTCGCAGGCACCCCAGGAATAGCCGCGTCGCGTCGCTGATTCTGTCGGCGAGGCAGACGATGCTTCGCAGCTCCGGAGCGCCTCTCTTCAGTAGGAGACGCCCAAAATTGTCGCTGAAGCTAGCCAATGCCAGATGCTGCAGAGTCTTCCAGAATGTAGGGTTTAGTTCATCTGCTAGAGTGCGCGTGGCGTCCACCCATCTGAGCCGCTGGAGTTTGGGACAGCCGCAGAGGACTTGGCTGAGCGTCCCGATGTCTTCCAAGTGAGTAGTGGCGAGCGGGGCGAAGGACACGTAGCTGAACTCTTCCAAATTGGGAGCCACTGGCTGCGGGCCTACTTCTGGGCACTTCCATTCGAATGCGCATGGTATGATATCATTGCCGACATGGGCCGTCAAGTTGACATGTCTCAGAGACTGAATGGTCATGAGCCGAGTCAGCATCGAGATTAAAGGACCCGGTACGCAGAACAGCTTCAGACTACGCGGCCCGTCAGTTCCATCTGAGAACCTTTCGGCCATCGTGTCGGCTACCCTTTCTAGATCGTCCGGAGAAATTTCCTCATCGACGGAGGGATCTTTCTCGACACTGACCACAACGTCCCCTATCGAATGGCCGTAGCCGCGTAGAAAAGCCTCCAGACGTCGCTTGCACCCTTGCAGTTGGGAGGTCCACAAACCGTCCCCGTCCATTGACACTTGTATCAAGTCAAATCTGTGGGGATCCCGGTTGAGAATCCTATTCATTGCACTGTCATGGCACAGGAACAAGCTCTGAACCAATGTATGATTGAATTGAAAGCTTGTTGCGAAGAGACAGATGTGGCTACCTCGATTTCCACCAACTGCCCCTGCGGTTTGGACAACTGCTTCCGCAAAATTTCGTCCCATTGACGGCAAACCGCTCTGAGACGGAGTTTCTTCCCATTCGGCAAATAAGCAAGGATTTTGTCAACGATTTCAGCAGAAAGCGCCATGGTTAATGAATCCGAGTTCAGATAAAACTGCGCGTCGCAGACAGGGAGCGTGCAAACAGTACGAGAAATGCGCTTTATCTGCCGCTCTACAGTGAATGGTACTCAGTTGTGGCATACAAGGCAGGGCTATTAGTATTCCACGACCCCACGACCCACGACCCAATCCACGACCCACGACCCAATCCACGACCCAACTCAGAAAAAGCGCATTGCGACTTGAGACGTCCTACCGTATGACTATTCCGAGTAGACAGAGACGGCAGAAAGGTCAAACGGCACGCTGCGGCTAAGAATTATGGAATTTCTCGTGATCGCCTGCATGTAGAGGACTGAAAATTGTACAGTGGGTAGAATTTTATGGTGGACATGTTTCTGTTAAGAAACAAATTCTTCAATTCTGCATATAATTTTTTGCATTCTGTGCATAAACTATTTCGACATAGGTGCGATTGCTCGTCAACCTTGTGAAGGATACTTCTGCTGTGATTTGAAGATTGAGGGGGGGGGGGTTCCAGAGGGCCAAAGTCGAGTTCCAAAATTGCTCTGAACCAGGCAAGTCGTCCGGGGGACGCAGTATACTCCACAAAGTTGAACTCCTACGCACGGTGACTGCTCTGCTGTCGTGGCCTCCTGACACTCCCAATCGAAAAACGAATGCCGAATTCGTGATCTACATCCCAGAATACCCCAGAATCGACATACAACACCCCTATCTTCCCACCGACTCCGGGAATCGAAATTCTGTAGTTGGGTTACGGTAGCATGCAAATTCGTCACAGGTACGTTCAAACATCAGCTAAACGCTAAACGAATGCCAAATTCGTAATCAGCGCCCCCCCGAAAACACCGAAATCGAGTATAATATCGCGAAAGTCGACCGGACACCCAATATTCAAATGGACGCGGCAGGGTTACTGTAGCTCTGCAAATTTTCCAAAAACACTTTTCTGGACAGATTTTAACGTAGAATCGTTTGAAACCACTTTTGAACCGATTTGGCAACGCATTCGAGCGCTACAGACGCTGAAACGCGAAAAGCGCAATTTTAGACCTCGGAGTCAAAAAAGTTCCACCAAGGTAACTTTTTTGTGTCTCAACCGATTTTCTCCGTTCATGGCTCATTCGATAGAGGACATCTGGGAAGGAGCACCAAAAGCGGTCTCGCGGCTCTAGCTGCTACCCATCGCGCACAGCAAACCGTCAAAGTCGGAAAATAGCGAAAATTCGCGAATTTTTCAAATTTGGCGCCAAAATGGGTCCCGCAGCGATCCAATTCTTTTTTTGCGTGTTCGGCACTATCGAGGGCTACAACATATCAAACGATAGTATATACCATTATATGCAACTTTTGCGAGTTCTACCTTGTTTAACCCATTTTCCAGTACTTTGAAAATTTAAATTTTTGAATTTCCCGCCAACGGGGTCCCGGAGCGTGACCCCATATGTCGTGCAGGTTGCCCACCCACTAGGCCTACCCAACGCAAAAGACCGTTTGCAAATCGGCCGCTTCACGCGCGAACGCCGTTGACTCAAAGTTTCTGCGTTTCGCGCACAAACGCTATATACTCCACACTTTTTTTTTTATACTCCACAACCAGGCAAGTCGTCCGGGGGACGCAGTATACTCCACAAATTTGAACTCCTACGCACGATGACTCCTCGGCTGGTGTGGCCCCCTGGCACCCCCAATCGCAAAAGCAATGCTGAATTCGTGATCTACTACATCACAGAATACCCCAGAATCGACATACAACACCCCTAGTTTCCTATGGACTCCGGGAACTGAAATTCTGCACTTGGGGTACGGTAGCATGCAAATTCGTCATAGGTACGTTCAAACATCATCTATACACTGAACGGATGCCAAATTCGTAATCAGCGCCCCCGAAAACCCCGAAATCCAGCATAATATCGCAAAAGTTGACTTGGCACCCACAATTCAAGCGGACGCGGCAGGGATACTGTAGCTTCGAAAAATTTTCCAAAACACTTTTCTAGACCAGATTTAAGCGTAGAATCGTTTGAAACCACTTTTGGAACGATTCGGCGACGCATTCGAGCGCTATAGACGCCGAAATGCGAAAATCGCAATTTTCGACCCCGGAGTCGAAAAAGTCGCAGTGTAAGAAAGTTTTTTGTGTTTCGCGCGATTTTCTCCGTTCATGGCTCATTCGATAGAGGACATCTGGGAAGGAGCAACAAGAGTGGTCTCGCCGCTCTAGCTGCTACCTAGCGCGCACAGCAGCCCGTCAAAGTCGACCCGGGGCCAAAAATCGCGAATTTTTCAAATTTGGCGCCAAAATGGGTCCCGCAGCGATCCAATTCTTTTTTTGCACCCTCGGCCCTATCGAGTACTACAACATATCAAAAGATAGTATATACCATTATATGCAACTTTCTCGAGTTCTACCTTGCTCAACCCATTTTCCAGTACTTTGAAAATTTAAATTTTTGAATTTCCCGCCAACGGGGTCCCGGAGCGTGACCCCATATGCCGTGCAGGTTGCCCACCTACTAGGCCTACCCAACGCAAAAGACCGTTTGCAAATCGGCCGCTTCACGCGCGAACGCCGTTGACTCAAAGTTTCTGCGTTTCGCGCACAAACGCTATATACTCCACACTTTTTTCGCCGCGCCTCAGCGCGGCGAGGTGTATATATGTTGCATCCACTTTCCGCAATCCAGCCAGATTGCGCAATCTGGAGGGTTTCCCTCCAGACTACGCAATATGGCGCGTTCTGGAGGGCGGCCCCTCCAAACCGCGCAATCTCTGGTCGGCGGGGCTCAACAGGCCTGAGCAGGAGGTGAATTAGATGGAGGAGTGTTCATCCCACTTACAGTTTGCACTAAAACTCTGTCGACGTCGCGCCTGGCGGGTCGAAAACTGAGGCTTAGCGCGACCACCAACTTCAGGGCGCGCTCCGCGCGCCCTGAAGTCGGTCACCGGTTGCGTTAAGCCTAAGCTTCGACCCGCCAGACTGCGACGCCGACTAGACTCTTGTGATCCGTTTCTGGGCGCAGGGCGAGCCTAAGCATAGCCTGATATGGAAGGAAACAACTTCCTGGTAAAAGAATTAAACGTAAAAGTTAAAGAATTCAACGTTCTAGCAGCTGATTGCACATTCTGGAGGGGCTGCCCTCCAGAAAGCGCCATATTGCGCAGTTTGGAGGGGCACCCCTCCAGATCGTGCAATATTGCACATTCTGGAGGATTGCGCCGTCCGGATGCAGCATATATACGGTTGACGATGTGTGTCTGTGTGTCTGTGTGTCTGTTCGTGGCACCAAAGTAAAGTATGTGACACATGTGGTTAAGTAGAGTCAAGGTCACTGAGTACGGATACGATGTCCGTTTCTGTTGCTAATTTCGCATTTTCGAGATATTCGCAATTAAAATTCGAAAATGTCGAAAATCGACTTTTTCGTCTGATGCGCTAGTCGCGAAATTTCTTCAGAAATGGAAGGAGCATGGACAGCGGATAATTTGTAACACAAAAGGAATTTTTTGTAGATGTGGAATTTAATAGAAATACGCGATTATTTGTCAAAATTGCATAAATTGACTAAAACACAAAGTCATTTAATGACGAATGTGAATGCAGAAATGGAAAGGTCGTATGCCGATAAGAATTCGTGACATAGTTTTGAAGTTTTTAGAAATTGCAATTTCGAGATATTTTCAATCAAAATATGAAAATGTCGAAAATCGACTTTTTCACCTGATGATATAGCGGCGAAATTTCTTCAGAAATGGAAAGAGTATAGACTGCGGATAATTTGTAATGCAAGAGAATTTTTTTGCAAATGTGGAATTTAATAGAAATACGTGATCATTTTTCAAAATTTCATAAATCAACAAAATAGAACGTTGTTTTATTGACGAATTTGAACGCAGAAATGGTAAGGCCGTATGCCAATAAGAATTTGTGACATAGTTTTACAGTTTCATTAAATTCCAATTTTGAGATAGTTAGAATTAAAATTTAAGACAATCTCAAAATCGAGACTTCCGTCTGATGGGCAGAACAGCTGTTTATTGATGAACTAGCGGCCTGGGCGCGCGCCTTCGGCGCGCGCGGAGAAAAGCCCTGCGCGGGCTCGCTTCGCTCGCCCGCTCCAGGCTTTTCGTCTCGCTCGGCGCTGCGCGCCTCGCTCGACAGCCGCCGGCTCACTTGCCTTTTGTTTCACTGTGTGATGATATCTGCTCGGTTCGATTCCCTTGCTTGGAACAAATTTTTGTTGATTGAAAATTTATCATTTGCGAATTTTTTGAGCAGCGTGATAAACTCTGTGCAGTTGCACACTTGCTACCCTATCATGCTGTCATATCGGCTTCCAAGCATCACCTTCCATGCGGCCTCCACAGTCTATAGCGAAATTCACAAATTTGAATTTTCTCACTTACAGTACACCTGCGCGGGGCGTGGCTAGGCGCATAAAGTTGCACAATGCCTACCCTACACACCTGGCATACCAACCGCTTCGCCCGCCTTTCCAAGCGTGCTCCACGGTCGTCTGAGAAATTCAAAAATTTGAATTTTCTCGGCTACAGTAAGCTTTTTCGCGTAACGGACCAGTTTCGGCAAATCTACGGGACCACCCAAGGGTGGCGCCCCATAGGTCGCCAGGGTATATGGGCCCAGTCAGGCGGGACGATTAGGGGAAACAGACAGACAGACAGACAGACAGACAGACAACCGGCGATTAAGGGGGAGAACTAGCGGCCTGGGCGCGCGCCTTCGGCGCGCGCGGAGAAAAGCCCTGCGCGGGCTCGCTTCGCTCGCCCGCTCCAGGCTTTTCGTCTCGCTCGGCGCTGCGCGCCTCGCTCGACAGCCGCTGCCTAACCATTGCTCTGTTTTACATTGATATGTAAGAGACTTAAAAATTTGAATTTTCTCACTACTGTACACTTCTATGCGTCTATACTGCGCACGTGCAGTCTTGCTCCGTTGCCCTATCTGGCTGTCATATCAGCTTACTTGCGCGCCGTGCCAAGCAGGCCTCACTGTCTAGGGCGAAATTCAAAAATTTGAATTTTCTCACTTACAGTGCACCGCAGCGCGTCGCGGCCGGGTGCGTCAAGTTGCACATTGCCCACCCTACACACCCAGGATATCAACCGCCATGCCTGTCCTTCCAAACAGGCTCCACTGTCTAGAGCGAAATTCAAAAATTTGAATTTTCTCCCCTACAGTAGCCTTTTCCGCGTAACGGACCAGTTTCGGCAAATCAGTGGGCCCGCCCCAGGGTAGCGCCCCATAGGTCGCCATGGTATACGGGCCCAGTCGGGCGGGATGATTGGGGGAAACGGAATCACAGACAGACAGACAGACAGACTCACAACCGGGGATTAATGGGAAGAACTAGCGGCCTGGGCGCGCGCCTTCGGCGCGCGCGGAGAAAAGCCCTGCGCGGGCTCGCTTCGCTCGCCCGCTCCAGGCTTTTCGTCTCGCTCGGCGCTGCGCGCCTCGCTCGACAGCCGCCGCCTAACCTCTCATTTGCTTCACTGTGTGACAATATTTGCTTGGTTCAATTCCCATTCTTGGAAGAAACTTTTGTTGATGGAAAGTTATCATTTGCGGATTTTTTGCGCAACGTGGTGAACTCTGTGTAGTTGCACACTTGCTGCCCTATAGTGCTGTCATATTGGTTTCCACGCATGATCTTCCATGCGGCCTCCACAGTCTATAGCGAAATTCAAAAATTTGAATTTTCTCACTTACAGTATGCCTACGCGCGGGGTGGCTGAGCGTGCTAAGTTGCACATTGCCTACCCTACACACCTGACATATCAACCGCTTCGCCCGCCTTTCCAAGAGTGCTCCACGGTCGTCTCGGAAATTCAAAAATTTGAATTTTCTCGGCTACAGTAAGCTTTTTCGCGTAACGGACCAGTTTAGGCAAATCTGCGGGACCACCCAAGGGTAGCGCCCGGCGGGACGATTGGGGCAAACAGACAGACAGACAGACAGACAGACAGACAGACAGACAGACACACAACCGGCGATTAATGGGGAGAACTAGCGGCCTGGGCGCGCGCCTTCGGCGCGCGCGGAGAAAAGCCCTGCGCGGGCTCGCTTCGCTCGCCCGCTCCAGGCTTTTCGTCTCGCTCGGCGCTGCGCGCCTCGCTCGACAGCCGCCGCCTAACCTCTCATTTGCTTCACTGTGTGACAACTGACAATATCTGCTTGGTTCGATTCCCGTGCTTGGAAGAAACTTTTGTTGATGGAAAGTTATCATTTGCGGATTTTTTGCGCAACGTGGTAAACTCTGTGTAGTTGCACACTTGCTGCCCTATCGTGCTGTCATATTGGTTTCCACGCATCACCTTCCATGCGGCCAACACAGTCTATAGCGAAATTAAAAAATTTGAATTTTCTCACTTACAGTATGCCTACGCGCGGCGTGGCTAGGGGCGTAAAGTTGCACATTGCCTACCCTACACACCTGACATACCAACCGCTTCGCCCGCCTTTCCAAGCGCGCTCCACGGTCGTCTCGGAAATTCGAAAATTTGAATTTTCTCGGCTACAGTAAGCTTTTTCGCGTAACGGACCAGTTTCGGCAAATCTGCGGGACCACCCAAGGGTAGCGCCCCATAGGCCGCCAGGGTATACGGGCCCAGTCGGGCGGGACGATTGGGGCAAACAGACAGACAGACAGACAGACAGACAGACAGACAGACAACCAGGGATTAAGGGGTAGAACTAGCGGCCTGGGCGCGCGCCTTCGGCGCGCGCGGAGAAAAGCCCTGCGCGGGCTCGCTTCGCTCGCCCGCTCCAGGCTTTTCGTCTCGCTCGGCGCTGCGCGCCTCGCTCGACAGCCGCCGCCTAACCTCTCATTTGCTTCACTGTGTAAGAATATCTGCTTGGTTCGATTCCCGCGCTTGGAAGAAACTTTTGCTGATGGAAAGTTATCATTTGCGGTTTTTTTCCGCAGCGTGCCAAACTCTGTGAAGTTGCACACTTGCTACCCTATCACGCTGTCATATTGCCTTCCATGCATTACCTTCCATGCGGCCTCCACTGTCTATAGCGAAATTCAAGAATTTGAATTTTCTCGCTTACAGTATGCCTACGCGTGGCGTGCTTGGGCGTGTGAAGTTCCACATTGCCTACCCTACCCAACTGGCATACCAACCGCTTCGCTTGCCTTTCCAAGCGCGCTCCACGGTCGTCTCGGAAATTCAAAAATTTGAATTTTCTCGCCTACAGTAACCTTTTCCGCGTAACGGACCAGTTTCGGCAAATCAGTGGGCCCGCCCCAGGGTAGCGCCCCATAGGCCGCCAGGGTATGTGGGCCCAGTCGGGCGGGCTGATTAGGGCAAACAGAATCACAGACAAACAAACAGACAACCAGGGATTAAGGGGAGGAACTAGCGGCCTGGGCGCGCGCCTTCGGCGCGCGCGGAGAAAAGCCCTGCGCGGGCTCGCTTCGCTCGCCCGCTCCAGGCTTTTCGTCTTGCTCGGCGCTGCGCGCCTCGCTCGACAGCCGCCGCTCAACCACTCATTTGCTTCACTGTGCAACAATATCTGCTTGGTTCGATTCCCGTGCTTGGAAGAAACTTTTGTTGATGGAAAGTTATCATTTGCGGATTTTTTGCGCGACGTGCAAAACTCTGTGAAGTTGCTCACTTGCTACCCTGTCATGCTGTCATATTGCCGTCCATGCATCACCTTCCATGCGGCCTCCACTGTCTGGAGTGAAACACAAAAAATTAAATTTTCTCACTTACAGTATGCCTACGCGTGGCGTGGCTGGCCGTGTGAAGTTCCACATTGCCTGCCCTACACACCTGACATACCAACCGCTTCGCCCGCCTTTCCAAGCGTGCTCCACGGTCGTCTCGGAAATTCAAAAATTTGAATTTTCTCGGCTACAGTAAGCTTTTTCGCGTAACGGACCAGTTTCGGCAAATCTACGGGACCACCCAAGGGTAGCGCCCTATAGGTCGCTAGGGTATACGGGCCCTGTCGGGCGGGACGATTGGGGCAAACAGACAGACAGACAGACAGACAGACAGACAGACAGACAACCGGCGATTAATGGGAAGAAAGAACTAGCGGCCTGGGCGCGCGCCTTCGGCGCGCGCGGAGAAAAGCCCTGCGCGGGCTCGCTTCGCTCGCCCGCTCCAGGCTTTTCGTCTCGCTCGGCGCTGCGCGCCTCGCTCGACAGCCGTGGTCTAACCACTCATTTATCCAGTGTTTTGCATTTATATGAGGCAGAGTTCGAAATTTGAATGTTCCCATTACAGTATGCTTCTACGCGTCTAGGTCGCTTATGCGAACTCTCCGTCCACTGCCCTATCTGGCTGGTGTATCAGCTTCCTTACGTGCCCTACCAAATAGGCTCCACTGTCTATAGCGAAATTCAAAAATTTGAATTTTCTCACTTACAGCATACTGTGCAGCGTCGTGGCTGGGTGCGTGAAGTTGCGCATTGCCCACCCTACACACCCTGCATACCAACCGCTTCGCCCGCCTTTCCAAGGAGGCTCCACTGTCTTGAGCGAAATTCAAAAATTTAAATTTTCTTGCCTACCGTAGCCTTTCCCGCGTGACGGACCAGTTTTGGCTCGCCTCCGGCGCAGGCCCAGGGCAGCGCCCCATAGCTGGGATCGGTCCGCCGGGCCAGTCGGGCGGGTTGATTGGGGCCGACAGACAGACAGACAGACAGACGCACAGACAACCAGGGATTAAGGGGTAGAACTAGCGGCCTGGGCGCGCGCCTTCGGCGCGCGCGGAGAAAAGCCCTGCGCGGGCTCGCTTCGCTCGCCCGCTCCAGGCTTTTCGTCTCGCTCGGCGCTGCGCGCCTCGCTCGACAGCCGCCGCTCTTCACTGTGTGACAATATCTGCTTGGTTCGATTCCCGTGCTGGGAAGAAACTTTTGTTGATGCAAAAGTTATCATTTGCGGATTTTTTGCGCAACGTGCTAAACTCTGTGAAGTTGCACACTTGCTACCCTATCATGCTGTCATATCGCCTTCCATGCATCACCTTCCATGCGGCCTCCACAGTCTATGGTAAAATTCAAAAATTTGAAATTTCTCACTTACAGTATGCCTACGCGCGGCGTGGCTAGGCGTGAGGAGTTGCACATTGCCTACCCTACACAGCTGGCATACCAATCGCTTCGCCCGCCTTTCCAGTCGTGCTCCACTGTCGTCTCAGAAATTCAAAAAGTCGAATTTTCTCGGCTACAGTAGGCTTTCTCGCGTAACGGACCAGTTTCGGCACGCCTCCGGCCCACGCCCGGGGCAGCGCCCCATAGCTGGGATCGGTCCGCCGGGCCAGTCGGGCGGGCTGATTGTGGGTGACAGACAGACAGACAGACAGACAACCGACGATTAAGGGGTAGACTAGCGGCCGAGGCGCGCGCCTTCGGCGCGCGCGGAGAAAAGCCCTGCGCGGGCTCGCTTCGCTCGCCCGCTCCAGGCTTTTCGTCTCGCTCGGCGCTGCGCGCCTCGCTCGACAGCCGCCGTCTAACCATTACTCTGCTTTGCATTCATATATAAGAAGCCCCAAAATTTGGATTTTCTTGGTACCGTTTGCTTCTCCACGTCTAGGCCGCTTGCGTGTACTCTCGCTCCACTGCCCTACTCAGCTGGCATATTAGCTGCCCTACACGCCCAACCAAGCGAGCTCCATGGTGTATAGCGAAACTCAAAAATTTGAATTTTCTCACTTACAGTATACCGCAGCGCGCCGTGGCCGGGTGAGTGAAGTTGCACATTACCTACCCTACACACCTGGGATACTAACTGCCTTGCCCGCCCTTCCAAGTAGGCTCCATTGTGTATGGCGAAATTCAAAAATTTGAATTCTCCCACTTACAGTATACTGTGCAGCGTCGTGGCTGGGTGCGTGAAGTTGCGCATTGCCCACCCTACACACCCTGCATACCAACCGCTTCGCCCGCCTTTCCAAGGAGGCTCCACTGTCTTAAGCGAAATTCAAAAATTTGAATTTTCTCGCCTACCGTAGCCTTTCCCGCGTAACGGACCAGTTTGGCTCGCCTCCGGCGCAGGCCCAGGGCAGCGCCCCATAGCTGGGATCGGTCCGCCGGGCCAGTCGGGCGGGCTGATTGGGGCCGACAGACAGACAGACAGACAGACAGACGCACAGACAACCAGGGATTAAGGGGAAGACTAGCGGCCTGGGCGCGCGCCTTCGGCGCGCGCGGAGAAAAGCCCTGCGCGGGCTCGCTTCGCTCGCCCGCTCCAGGCTTTTCGTCTCGCTCGGCGCTGCGCGCCTCGCTCGACAGCCGCCGCCTCCACTTTCTTTTGCTTCACTGTGTAACAATATCTGCTTGGTTCGATTCCCGTGCTTGGAAGAAACTTTTGTTGATGGAAAGTCACCATTTGCGGATTTTTTACGCAACGTGCTAAACTCTGTGCAGTTGCACACTTGCTGCCCTATCATGCTGTCATGTCGGTTTTCACGCATGACTTTCCATGCGGCTCCATAGTCTATAGCGAAATTCAAAATTTTGAATTTTCTCACTTACAGTATGCCTGCGCGGGGCGTGGCTAGGCGTGCAAAGTTGCACACTGCCTACCCTACACACCTGACATACCAACCGCTTCGCCCGCCTTTCTAAGCGTGCTCCACGGTCGTCTCGGAAATTCAAAAATTTGAATTTTCTCGGCTACAGTAGGCTTTCCGGCGTAACGGACCAGTTTCGGCAAATCAGTGGGCCCGCCCCAGGGTAGCGCCCCATGGGCCGCCAGGGTGTACGGGCCCAGTCGGGCGGGTTGATTGGAGCAAACAGAATCACAGACAGACAACCAGGGATTAAGGGGTAGAACTAGCGGCCTGGGCGCGCGCCTTCGGCGCGCGCGGAGAAAAGCCCTGCGCGGGCTCGCTTCGCTCGCCCGCTCCAGGCTTTTCGTCTCGCTCGGCGCTGCGCGCCTCGCTCGACAGCCGCCGAATCACTTCTCTTTACTGTGTGACATTATCAGCTGGGTTCGAATCCGTTGCGCGGAAGAAATTTTTGTTGATCTAAAAATTTGCGGATTTTTTGCGCAACGTGGTGAACTCTGTATAGTTGCACACTTGCTGCCCTATCGTGCTGTCATACTGGTTTCCACGCATGACCTTCCATGCGGCCAACACAGTCTGTAGCGAAATTCAAAAATTTGAATTTTCTCACTTACAGTATGCCTACGCGCGGCGTGGCTAGGCGCGTAAAGTTGCACATTGCCTACCCTACACACCTGACATACTAACCGCTTCGCCCGCCTTTCCAAGCGCGCTCCACGGTCGTCTCGGAAATTCGAAAATTTGAATTTTCTCGGCTACAGTAAGCTTTTTCGCGTAACGGAGCAGTTTCGGCAAATCTGCGGGACCACCCAAGGGTAGCGCCCCATAGGTCGCCAGGGTATACGGGCCCAGTCGGGCGGGACGATTGGGGCAAACAGACAGACAGACAGACACACACACAACCGGCGATTAATGGGGAGAACTAGCGGCCTGGGCGCGCGCCTTCGGCGCGCGCGGAGAAAAGCCCTGCGCGGGCTCGCTTCGCTCGCCCGCTCCAGGCTTTTCGTCTCGCTCGGCGCTGCGCGCCTCGCTCGACAGCCGCCGCCCAACCTCTCATTTGCTTCACTGTGTAAGAATATCTGCTTGGTTCGATTCCCGTGCTTGGAAGAAACTTTTGTTGATTATCATTTGCGGATTTTTTGCGCAACGTGGTAAACTCTGTGTAGTTGCACACTTGCTGCCCTATCGTGCTGTCATATTGGTTTCCACGTTTGTCATGCATGCGGCCAACACAGTCTATAGTGAAATTCAAAAATTTGAATTTTCTCACTTACAGTATGCCTACGCGCGGCGTGGCTAGGCGCGTAAAGCTGCACATTGCCTACCCTACACACCTGACATACCAACCGCTTCGCCCGCCTTTCCAAGCGTGCTCCACGGTCGTCTCGTAAATTCGAAAATTTGAATTTTCTCGGCTACAGTAAGCTTTTTCGCGTAACGGACCAATTTCGGCAAATCTGCGGGACCACCCAAGGGTAGCGCCCCATAGGTCGCCAGGGTATACGGGCCCAGTCGGGCGGGACGATTGGGGCAAACAGACAGACAGACACACACACAACCGGCGATTAATGGGTAGAACTAGCGGCCTGGGCGCGCGCCTTCGGCGCGCGCGGAGAAAAGCCCTGCGCGGGCTCGCTTCGCTCGCCCGCTCCAGGCTTTTCGTCTCGCTCGGCGCTGCGCGCCTCGCTCGACAGCCGCAGAATCACTTCTCTTTACTGTGTGATATCTGCTGGGTTCGAATCCATTGCGTGGAAGGAATTTTTGTTGATCTAAAATTATCATTTGCGGATTTTTTGCGCAACGTGGCGAACTCTGTATAGTTGCACACTTGCTACCCTATTGTGCTGTCATATTGGTTTCCACGCATGACCTTCCATGCGGCCTCCACAGTCTATAGCGAAATTCAAAAATTTGAATTTTCTCACTTACAGTATACTCTACAGCGTCGTGGCCGGGTGCGTGAAGTTGCACATTGCCCACCCCACACAGCCGGCATACCAGCCGCTTCGCCCGCCTTTCCAAGCAGGCTCCACTGTCTAGAGCGAAATTCAAAAATTTGAATTTTCTCGCCTACCGTAGGGTTTCCCGCGTAGCGGACCAATTTCGGCTCGCCTCCGGCCCAGGCCCAAGGCAGCGCCCCATAGCTGGGATCGGTCCGCGGGGCCAGTCGGACGGGGTGATTGTGGGTGACAGACAGACAGACAGACAACCGGCGATTAAGGGGTAGAACTAGCGGCCTGGGCGCGCGCCTTCGGCGCGCGCGGAGAAAAGCCCTGCGCGGGCTCGCTTCGCTCGCCCGCTCCAGGCTTTTCGTCTCGCTCGGCGCTGCGCGCCTCGCTCGACAGCCGCCGCCTAACCTCCAATTTCCTTCGCTGTGTGACAATATCTGCTTGGTTCGATTCCCGTGCTTGGAAGAAACTTTTGTTGATGCAAAAGTTATCATTTGCGGATTTTTTGCGCAACGTGCTAAACTCTGTGTAGTTGCACACTAACTACCCTATCCTGCTGTCATATTGGTTTACACGCAATACCTTCCATGCGATCTCCACAGTCTATAGCGAAACAGAAAAATTTGAATTTTCTCGCTTACAGTATGCTTGCGCGCGTCGTGGCCATGTGCGTGAACTTGCATATTGGCCACCCTACACAACCAGGATACCAACCGCCTTGCCCGCCCTTCCAAGCAGGCTCCACTGTCTAGAGCGAAATTCAAAAATTCGAATTTTCTCATTTACAGTATACCGTACAGCGTCGTGGCTGGGCGCGTGAAGTTGCACATTGCCCACCCTACACACCCGGCATACCAGCCGCTTCGCCCGCCTTTCCAAGGAGGCTCCACTGTCTTGAGCGAAATTCAAAATTTTGAATTTTCTCGCCTACAGTACGCTTTCCCGCGTAACGGACCAGTTTCGGCACGCCTCCGGCCCAGGCCCAGGGCAGCGCCCCATAGCTGGGATCGGTCCGCCTGGCCAGTCTGGCGGGGTGATTGTGCACGACAGACAGACAGACAGACAGACAACCAGGGATTAAGGGGTAGAACTAGCGGCCTGGGCGCGCGCCTTCGGCGCGCGCGGAGAAAAGCCCTGCGCGGGCTCGCTTCGCTCGCCCGCTCCAGGCTTTTCGTCTCGCTCGGCGCTGCGCGCCTCGCTCGACAGCCGCCGCCTAACCTCTCATTTGCTTCACTGTGTATATCTGCTTGGTTCGATTCCCATGCTTGGAAGAAACTTTTGTTGATGGAAAGTTATCATTTGCGGACTTTTTGCGCAACGTGCTAAACTCTGTGAAGTCGCACACTTGCAACCCTATCATGCTGTCATATTGCCTTCCATGCATCACCTTCCATGCGGCCTCCACTGTCTATAGCGAAATTCAAAAATTTGAATTTTCTCACCTACAGTATGCCTACGCGCGGCGTGGCTAGGCGTGTGGAGTTCCACATTGCCTACCCTACCCAACTGGCATACCAACCGCTTCGCCTGCCTTTCCAAGCAGGCTCCACAGTCTATAGCAAAACTCAAAAATTTGAATTTTCTCACTTACAGTATGCCTACGCGCGGCGTGGCTAGGCGTGTGAAGTTGCACATTGCCTACCCTACATAGATGGCATACCAATCGCTTCGCCCGCCTTTCCAAGCGCGCTCCACGGTCGTCTGAGAAATTCAAAAATTTGAATTTTCTCAGCTACAGTAGGCTTTCCCGCGTAACGGACCAGTTTCGGCACATCTGCGGGTCCGCCCCAGGGCAGCGCCCCATAGGTCGGGCTGGCCTTCGGGCCCAGTCGGGCGGGACGATTGGAGGACACGGAATCACACACAACCGGCGATTAAGGGGGAGAACTAGCGGCCTGGGCGCGCGCCTTCGGCGCGCGCGGAGAAAAGCCCTGCGCGGGCTCGCTTCGCTCGCCCGCTCCAGGCTTTTCGTCTCGCTCGGCGCTGCGCGCCTCGCTCGACAGCCGCCGACTCACTTCTCTTGTGTATCACTATGTGACAATGTCTGCTTGGTTCGATTCCCGTGCTTGGAAGAAACTTTTGTTGATGGAAAGTGACCATTTGCGGATTTTTTGCGCAACCTGCTACACTGTGTGAAGTTGCACACTTGCTACCCTATCATGCTGTCATATTGCCTTCCATGCATAACCTTCCATGCGGCCTCCACTGTCTATAGCGAAATTCAAAAATTTGAATTTTCTCACTTACAGTATGCCTTCGCGAGGCGTGGCTAGGCGTGTATAGTTGCACATTGCCTACCCTTCGCACCTGGCATACCAAGCGCTTAGCCCGCCTTTCCAAGCGCGCTCCACGGTCGTCTGAGAAATTCAAAAATTTGAATTTTCTCGCCCACAGTAGGCTTTCCCGCGTAACGGACCAGTTTCGGCACATCTGCGGGCCCGTCCCAGGGTAGCGCCCCATAGGTCGGGCAGACCTACGGGCCCAGTCGGGCGGGACGATTGGAGGACACGGAATCACACACAACCGGCGATTAAGGGGTAGAACTAGCGGCCTGGGCGCGCGCCTTCGGCGCGCGCGGAGAAAAGCCCTGCGCGGGCTCGCTTCGCTCGCCCGCTCCAGGCTTTTCGTCTCGCTCGGCGCTGCGCGCCTCGCTCGACAGCCGCCGTCTGACCACTCATCCAATAGACTGCCTTAGGTTAATATGCGGCAAAATTTGAAATTTGAATTTTCTCAATACCGTATACTTCTACGCGTCTATACCGCGTACCTACACTCCTGCTCCATTGCCCTACCCAGCTGACATATCAGCTTTCTTGCACGCCCTGCCAAGCACGCTCCATCGTCTATAGCGAAATTCAAAAGTTTGAATTTTCTCACTTACAGTACGCCGCCGCGCGTCGTGGCTGGGTTTCCGAAGTTGCACTTTGGCCACCCTACATACCTAGCATACCAACCGCTCCGCCCGCCTTTCCAAGCAGGCTCTACTGTCTACAGCGAAATTCAAAAATTTGAATTTTCTCGCCTACAGTAGGCTTTTCCGCGTAACGGACCAGTTTCGGCACGCCTCCGGCCCAGGCCCAGGGCAGCGCCCCATAGCTGGGATCGGTCCGCCGGGCCAGTCTGGCGGGGTGATTGTGGGCGACAGACAGACAGACAGACAGACAGACAACCGGCGATTAAGGGGTAGAACTAGCGGCCTGGGCGCGCGCCTTCGGCGCGCGCGGAGAAAAGCCCTGCGCGGGCTCGCTTCGCTCGCCCGCTCCAGGCTTTTCGTCTCGCTCGGCGCTGCGCGCCTCGCTCGACAGCCGCCGCCCAACCACTCTTTTGCTTTACTGTGCAACAATATCTGCTTGGTTCGATTCCCGTACTTGGAAGAAACTTTTGTTGATGGAAAGTTATCATTTGCGGATTTTTTACGCAACGTGCTAAACTCTGTGAAGTTGCTCACCTGCTACCCTGTCATGCTGTGATATTCCCTTCCATGCATCACCTTCCATGCGGCCTCCACTGTCTGTAGTGAAATACAAAAATTTGAATTTTCTCACTTACAGTATGCCTACGCGCGGCGTGGCTGGGCGTGTGGAGTTGCACATTGCCGACCCTACACAGCTGGCATACCAACCGCTTCGCCTGCCTTTCCAAGCGCGCTCCACAGTCGTCTGGGGAATTCAAAAATTTGAATTTTTTCGCCTACAGTAGGCTTTCCCGCGTAGCGGACCAATTTCGGCTCACCTCCAGGCCAGGCCCAGGTCAGCGCCCCATAGCTGGGGTCGGTCCGTCAGGCCAGTCGGGCGGGGTGATTGGGGCTGCGTGACACACAGACAGACAACCAGGGATTAAGGGGAAGAACTAGCGGCCTGGGCGCGCGCCTTCGGCGCGCGCGGAGAAAAGCCCTGCGCGGGCTCGCTTCGCTCGCCCGCTCCAGGCTTTTCGTCTCGCTCGGCGCTGCGCGCCTCGCTCGACAGCCGCCGACTCACTTGCCTTTTGTTTCACTGTATGATGATACCTGCTCGGTTCAATTCCCTTGCTTGGAACAAATTTTTGTTGATGGAAAATTTATCATTTGCGGATTTTTTGCGTAGCGTGCTAAGCTCTGTGCAGTTGCACACTTGCACCCTATCATGCTGTCATGTCGGCTTCCACGCATGACCTTCCATGCGGCTTCCACAGTCTATAGCGAAATTCAAAAATTTGAATTTTCTCACTTACAGTATGCCTACGCGCGGCGTGGCTAGGCGCGTAAAGTTGCACATTGCATAACCTACGCACCTGACATACCAACCGCTTCGCCCGCCTTTCCAAGCGCGCTCCACGGTCGTCTCGAAAATTCAAAAATTTGAATTTTCTCGGCTACAGTAAGCTTTTTCGCGTAACGGACCAGTTTCGGCAAATCTGCGGGACCACCCAAGGGTAGCGCCCCATAGGTCGCCGGGGTCTACGGGCCCAGTCGGGCGGGACGATTGGGGGACACGCCGTCACAGACAGACAACCAGGGATTAAGGGGTGGAACTAGCGGCCTGGGCGCGCGCCTTCGGCGCGCGCGGAGAAAAGCCCTGCGCGGGCTCGCTTCGCTCGCCCGCTCCAGGCTTTTCGTCTCGCTCGGCGCTGCGCGCCTCGCTCGACAGCCGCCGCCTAACCTCTCATTTGCTTCACTGTGTGTAACAATATCTGCTTGGTTCGATTCCCGTGCTTGGAAGAAACTTTTGTTGATGCAAAAGTTATCATTTGCGGATTTTTTGCGCAACGTGCCAAACTCTGTGAAGTTGCACACTTGCTACCCTATCATGCTGTCATGTTGCCTTCCATGCATCACCTTCCATGCGGCCTCCACTGTCTATAGCGAAAATCAACAATTTGAATTTTCTCACGTACAGTATGCCTACGCGCGTCTTGGCTGGATGCGTGAAGTTTCACATTGCCCACCCTACACACCCAGGATACCAACCGCCTTGCCCGCCCTTCCAAGCAGGCTCCACTGTCTAGAGCGAAATTCAAAAATTTGAATTTTCTCACTTACAGTACACCACAGCGCGTCGTGGCCGGGTGCGTGAAGTTGCACATTACCCACCTTACACACTCAGGATACCAACCGCCTTGCCCGCCCTTCCAAGCAGGCTCCACTGTCTAGAGCGAAATTCAAAAATTTGAATTTTCTTGGCTACAGTAGGCTTTTCCGCGTAACGGACCAGTTTCGGCACATCTGTGGGCCGGCCCCAGGGTAGCGCCCCATAGGCCGGGCCGGCCTACGGGTCCGGTCGGGCGGGACGATTGGGGGACACAAAGTCACAGACAGACGGCGATTAAGGGGAAGAACTAGCGGCCTGGGCGCGCGCCTTCGGCGCGCGCGGAGAAAAGCCCTGCGCGGGCTCGCTTCGCTCGCCCGCTCCAGGCTTTTCGTCTCGCTCGGCGCTGCGCGCCTCGCTCGACAGCCGCCGGCTCACTTGCCTTTTGTTTCACTGTGTGACAACGTCTGCTTGGTTCGATTCCCGTACTTGGAAGAAACTTTTGTTGATGGAAAGTTATCATTTGCGGATTTTTTGCGCAACGTAGTGAACTCTGTGTAGTTGCACACTTGCTGTCCAATAGTGCTGTCATATTGGTTTCCACGCATGACCTTCCATGCGGCCTCCACAGTCTACAGCAAAATTCAAAAATTTGAATTTTCTCACTTACAGTATGCCTACGCGCGATGTGGCTGAGCGTGCTAAGTTACACATTGCCTACCCTACACACCTGACATACCAACCGCTTCGCCCGCCTTCGCAAGCGCGCTCCACGGTCGTCCCAGAAATTCAAAAATTTGAATTTTCTCGGCTACAGTAAGCTTTTTCGCGTAACGGACCAGTTTCGGCAAATCTGCGGGACTACCCAAGGGTAGCGCCCCATAGGTCGCCAGGGTATACGGGCCCAGTCGGGCGGGACGATTGGGGCAAACATAGTCACACACAGACAACCGGCGATTAAGGGGAGGAATGTGCACTCGGAAACAGAAATGCGTACGCTGAAAACAGGAATTCGCTCGCACCAAATTTTTGGCAAATTTTTTTGTTGGATGTGACGTTTTCACACAGGTAGGAAACATCAGATAAACGGCGTCGTATCATGCCGATAACATATAGCGAACGCGGCGATATCACTGAGCTTCAGATCAGCTGTACAGACAACCGTATCGTGAGGATAGGTGCACTTGGCATTAAGGTACACACTAGCGGCCTGGGCGCGCGCCTTCGGCGCGCGCGGAGAAAAGCCCTGCGCGGGCTCGCTTCGCTCGCCCGCTCCAGGCTTTTCGTCTCGCTCGGCACTGCGCGCCTCGCTCGACAGCCGCCGACTCACTTGCCTTTTGTTATACTCCACAAAAAAGTGTGGAGTATATAGCGTTTGTGCGCGAAACGCAGAAAGTTTGAGTCAACGGCGTTCGCGCGTGAAGCGGCCGATTTCCAAACGGTCTTTTGCGTTGGGTAGGCCTAGTACGTGGGCAGGGTGGACACCAAACGGGGTCACGCTGCGGGACCCCGTTGGCGGGAAATTCAAAAATTTAAATTTTCAAAGTACTGAAAAATGCATTAGGCAAGGTAGAACTCGAAAAAGTTGCATATAATGGTATACACTATCTTTTGATATGTTGTAGTACTCGATAGTGCCGAACACGGAAAAAAATCGATCGCTGCGGGACCCATTTTTGGCGCCATATTTGAATAATTCGCGATTTTTCGCTTATTGCCAACTTTGACGGTTTGCTGTGCGCGATAGGTAGCAGCTAGAACCGCGAGACCGCTTTTGGTGCTCCTTCCCAGATGTCCTCTATCGAATGAGCCATGAACGGAGAAAATCGGTTGAGACACAATAAAGTTATCTTGGTGGAACTTTTTTTGACTCCGGGGTCAAAAATTGCGCTTTTCGCGTTTCAGCGTCTTTAGCGCTCGAATGCTTTGCCGAATCGGTTCAAAAGTGGCTTCAAACGATTCTACGTTGAAATCTGTTCCGAAAAGTGTTTTGGCAAATCTGCAGAGCTACAGTAACCCGGCCGCGTCCATTTGAATATTGGGTGTCGGGTCGACTTTCGCGATATTATACTCGATTTCGGGGTTTTCGGGGCGCTGATTACGAATTTGGCATTCGTTTAGCGTTTAGATAATGTTTAAGCGTACCTATGAC